>JAYJML010000181.1:0-76165 GCA_035610835.1 Ophiura sarsii | reverse complement strand
ATACAGCCAAATATCTTCTGAGTACGGATAACTGAAAATATGGCCAATTTTAAGAGACAGACATACCTATATTGGTCAAGTAACAGTCCTAAATTTCAGATATATTTTCAACAGCCTATAAACAATACTGATTTGGTAGGAAAAATATGCCCCCTGACAAAACCAGATCATGACAACCCTTAAGTTTAACCCTACCCTTGGGAACATATTATACTCTGTTTTGGGAACGCTAATGATAAGGCCAAGGTCTTTTGCTGCTGCAGCAGTTTTTGTCAGCTGGGTCTGAGCTCGTGGAATTGTGGTCTCAAGTAAGGCAATATCATCAGCAAAATCAAGGTCGTTTATAACAACGGCGGGATGACGTCTAGAGTGACGCCGATGTGTCACCACACCCGAGTCAAGATCAGATGTGGCTTTCTTCAAGGTAGTCTACCAGTATCACAAATTAAAATGGAGCTAGGACATCATCTTGTAGCACTCCAGTGGAGACAGCAAAAGGATCTGAGATGCTGCCATCTACCATCACTTTTCAAGTTGTTGTACATCACACCTATGGCATCGACAAGAGGTGTTGGTATTCCATAATGTCGCAGTACTGCAAACATGACGTTCCTGTTTATTGAGTCGAAAGCTTTCTTGAAGTCTATGAATGTGACTGTGAGAGGTAACTGATGGTCCTTGGACCCTTCCATAATCCTCCTGAGGATATGGATTTGCTGTGCACAGCTTCTACCAGGACGGAAGCCAGCCTGGTTGTTTCCAAAGATGGGGTCGACATGATCTCTAATTCTGTTTAGCAGGATCTTGTTATACACCTTGGCTGCAATTGACAGTAGCGATATTCCTCTATAATTTGCCATTTGAGATAGGTCTCCCTTCTTTGGTAGAGGTACAATAACGCTGGTGGTCCATTGGTTGGGTGGTTTAAGGGTGGTGTAGACTTCCATGCAAAATCCATGGACAATATTGACCAAAGCTTCACCGCCATCTTGGAGTGCTTCTGATGTGATTGCACAGTCAAGGCCTGCAGCTTTGTTGGGCTTCATTTGACTAATTGCTTCCTGAGTCTCTTGAAGTGTAGGAGGGTTAATTAGGATTGATAGATCCTGGGCAGCAGCAGGTGAAGGTAGATTGGATGGGGTTTGACCGCTGTCATTATTTAGCAATGAACTGAAGTACTTCTTCCATTCGGCAAGCAGGTCTTTGTCGTTTTTTGGGGTAGTACCATCTCTTTTCTTAACCTTGACACTGGACTTTCTGTCTTTCCCAGAGCGATCTCGTTGGAATCAAATAATACGTTTACGAGCCACATTCGAGTCAAATATGACGTTTGCGAGAAACAAGATGATCTTATAATACGTTTTGGGCTCAAATAGTGCAATACCAGCAATTCGCTAACATACTGATCTTTTAATACGCGGTCTTTTAATACATAGCGTGGATAGTAGAAAATATCTAATTCACCGTTACGTAATTTGTGCACGATAGCACGATAGCGGAGTAATAAAAACTTTTTATCACGCATCGCAGAAGGAAGACTAATCTTGGCGAGTTTATGCTAATTAGTTTACGAGGTAATAATGGGCGTGAATCTACGCAAATGTATACAATTTTGTAAACTCGCCTAGATTCGTCTTTCTGCATCGTTGATAATTCTGTGACCAAACGAAGCGAGTTAGTGAGTGCCGCTGAACGATTTTGAATTCAAAACAGAACAGTTTTACGTTGAAGTTCTTAAATGATAATGGTTTTTCTCTACATATTGAGTCAAGAGTCTGTAGTGTGAAATGTTTTCATAGACCAACATACGTATGGCGGTATGGACTGTGGAACTGGCCTTGGTTGGCATTGGGAACCTAGTGAATCATAAAATGTTCTACGTACGGTAGGCCTATCTATAATACGCTATGTCATGTTTATTTTTAATGTAATGATGTATAACTATACGTAACTATGGCGTGATGGCGTAGACTGTGGAACTGAAATGATTGGGCTTTGGGAAAGTACGGTAAGTATGTCATGATATGTATTCAACTTTTAAAGTCAATGGAGATACACATATCAGACTCAGAGTCAGAGCTCTATATAATGTACAGATGGACATCTGTAATCATACTCATTATAATCAAGACATGCAACACGGGTATGGACACAAAAGTCAAAGGGGTATCTTTTGTTGACGCATGGGTGTTTCAGAATATAGCCTATATAGGTCGCCCCGGTCATCCAGGTACTTTATGCCTTTTGCCGTTGACAACAAACCAGACGTTTTACCTAACTATCAGTTTTACGCTCTACTCGCTCACACCCAAGGAATTGCGTCACGCTGATGTGTATGCTGTGTAAGACTAAGACGAGACCTTTATTTACCTTTTTTTGGTTTGTGGTCAACGGCATGTGTCGTCACTCCGGGGTGACCTATAGTCCATAATAATTGAACGAACAACACGCACGCAGCACAAATATTACTCTTGACCAAGGACCCCACCAGGACCATTGGCCTTAAGCGGGCCCCGGACCCCATGCCGTGAGCTCGCGCGCGCTTCGAATACTTCAGTCATTCTTAAACTAGTCTGCAATTTGGGCCGAATACACCCCATTCAAAATGCTCTAGCGACGCCCTAAGGGCTGTGCCCCGTGTATAGCAAATATTGCTGAAATTGATAAAGCAAAAAACAGCAACTGACGCATATGATTGTTAAAGTGGAACCACATTGTTGTAACACGTCAATAATGAGTGCAGCCGTATTAAGTACACGATGAACACATTAAGGAAGTAAATCTTGTATATCCCACTCTAGCTTGATCTTTACACCCTAATGCCGATTTGATTCGTGTGTTTGCAGTTTACTGAACCATGCTATCGATATTGCCCGGAATTGGAGCCGTACATGATAGGTAAAGTCAAGTTCAGAATATAATATTCCCGGTTTACAAGGAATAGTATTCCAATAGTTTCATGGTTTAACGACGATTAAATTATAGAAATTATATACATCACGTGACGTCATATATATGGAGAATGTCGGTACTATAGTGCTGCAACTTATACCATAAATGCCCTTTGATATCAAATTCCCTTAAAGGGGCGTGTACATCTCAAGTGTTTGTCCTGGACAAAAATCACATGACTCCCTACGTATCTGAGTCTCCGTGTTTCCATGTAATAATACCCATGGTGCAATAGATTTGCCGCGCCGAATTTCAATCGAAAAAACGTAATGGCCAACATTTTATGTACGAACGAAATACTAAGGTGTCTAGAATCGTTTCGAAAAGTAGTGTTATGCATTATATTGAAATCAGAATTACAATCTCCTTCAGCATATAATCAACTTTTGGGCGATAATCCTATGTTAAAAACGCACAACAATCGAAATATAAAGCATTTTAGCCCGCATTTTTGCCCCGATTCATGTGATATTCGTATTTTGAACTTTATGTATTTTATTTTCTAAATATCTATGTGTAGTCTTCATTAGCTCAGTCGGCAAAGCGCCGGCTTCATAATCATGAAGTCAGTGGTTCGAATCCTAGGATTGTTATACTTTTTTATGTTTGTTATTTACACTTTATTTTTAGAAATTGACAGGATTGCATATCGTTCGCAATATTTATTGAATGTTGAATGATTTTTTTTTCTTCTTTTGCAATTTCATTGCGATAAAGAATATCCTATAAATATATTGTGTTGACTATTCCGTTCGATTGAACTATGGAGACCCTTAATAGATGAAGAGCCGCTATTGTCTCTATCGGAACAAATTGACAGTCGATATGGTTATGATATTGTATTAGCCCATACCCTTGGCCTTCTAAAAACACTGGTCTTAAGTGCACCTAGCGGTGGGTCACGAGATCAGAGGTCAATGACCTTTTTTGAGCCTCCATTTCACCTACATTTATGTTTTAGAGCAGAGAACGTGATAGAATTGTTCAACTTTTTTTTATAGTAGTCTCATCTTAAAGCTGATCATATTCCCCAAACGTTGGTATGTAACAACATTGACATTGTTAACAAATGTTGCCAAAATAGCTAAAATAAACGAGAAAAATACGATTTTTGGGGTAAAAATGAAATTTCATGATTTTGAAAATGTCCCCTGGTTACGTAACCAATCATGATATTGAGTCGTAACTTTTCCAGAAACTGTCTCACACATGTTACTGTCTTGTGTCAAAATTACAACGAAGCACCTAGTCTAATACTGAATGTATGAATGTTCAAAGTCAATAATTATGATTTCTATTTTTACACAAATTAACACCCAAAATGCATACAGCGCGCTGTCCTAATCATTATTCATTCGCCTATTCAATAGGCTATAGACCGGGAGAACGTAACAAATTGTGCTCATAAAAAATGTACCAGATTTCTAGCAATATTGACATTGACGTTTGTGAACATCTTTAACAATATAATCACATAGATGATCGTTGAGTCACTGGCGTATTGTGACGTCACAGGGGTCGGTAAACGTCTTCGTGATTGAATGTCGGGTTTTCTCGTTTAATACATGCCTAGGTATAAATGTTGCAATTCACATAATCACAATCTACAATGTCATACACTTAACCGTAAATTGATAAGATTAATTTAGAGACATTTTCATATGGCTTTCATTGGGAGACAGGCTATTATAGCGTTCAAGGAACATTAGCATTTGACTTCATGTCACTTCATGACGAAACCCCGAAAGCAACATCGCATTTTGTGTACCTTATTTTGAGAACAAAATGGGCAGAGGTGTGTAATATTGTATAAATTCAGAGTCGACATGGTCGAGGGACGGGTAAATAAACAGATGCATCATGCAACCGCAGTGGTTTATGGTTTTGTTTTACAAAATAATTCCGCTGCCAAACCGATTTTGTATTAATTACACATG
Source organism: Ophiura sarsii (assembly GCA_035610835.1). Taxonomy (NCBI): domain Eukaryota; kingdom Metazoa; phylum Echinodermata; class Ophiuroidea; order Amphilepidida; family Ophiuridae; genus Ophiura; species Ophiura sarsii. Next base: position 71,276 of record JAYJML010000181.1, on the reverse strand, counting down.
ACACACTTGTGTTCATTTTTGTATAACGCGGTTATAAGTGGCCCAATCTGGCCTAATACTTCATGGTTCTAGGCTTTTATCGAAAGCTTGGAACACGAAAACGCCGGTTTAGTGTCTAAACCGATTCTTTTTCAAACATTTCATAGCGTATTCATACCTAAAATTAGCAGATGCACATTTGTGATAGGGAAGAGTGAAGAAGATAAACGAGGAAAAGGAGCAGAGTTAGAGATACAGATGGCGACAATGTCGACCAAACAGATGACAGATGAATTTCTAGGAGAGGGTGAGGAAGATGAGAAAGGAATAGAAGCAGAGTTAGAGATACAGATGGCGATTATGCCGACAAACAGATGACAGATGAAGTGATGGAGAAGGATGAAAAAGATAAGCGAGGAATAGAAGCAGAGTTAGATGTACATATAACTGTGCCTGTCCAACAAGTGACACAGGAAGGGATAGAGAAGAGTGAAGAAATCGGAACAGGGCCTAGAAATGGTACTAAAAGAAAGTCAGAAGGTGATGATGAGGGTGATAGTAGTGTTGTATCGACTACGGAGTCCAAGAAGAGAAACTTAACAACGTTTGCAACATATTGTGAGCCTGTTAGAGGGAAACCTATAACTACTTCATTCTCGTATAAAACCTTCAAAAAAGTTCCACCTAATGTGGTTAAACTACTAAGGCAAGATACACTATGGATGATTTCGTTCGCGTTACTTAAAGACACACCGATGTGGAGAGGATGGAACTCCCTTACAACTGTAGATGACTTACCAATGGAAAAGGTACATTACTTGGAAAACATACCACTCCCACCTACGAGACTAGATGTTGTGAAGGAAACCATGAAGCAGGTTGCCAAAGAAAGTAATGAGAGCAGTTTATGGTAGTGCACTGTGATCTTGCTATTGCCAAACCGGCATTACAAATACAATCAACCGAATATCCTAGATTTGACAACCTATTCACATGCTTCGGACCATTTCACATAGCCATGACCTATTTCGCATGCATAGGATATTATTTGGATGAATCAGCAGGAGGTCCTCAGATTCTAGGCGATTGTGATGTACTTGCACAAAGTTCAACCGTTGTAAACGAATCCATCCTTTACTGGCTACGGCTATAGAGACATTGCATTTACAGCAATTCATCAGTCAAAACGGACCCATACCCAGTGAGTTTCTTGAGCATTTGACCACACTTCAGAAGAATCATTGCGTAAGATGGAGCAGTCTTCTGTCTTTACCGATGTCATTGCGAAGTACGACAAATTTACTAACGAAACCAGGCAAGGAAATGGATGGGTTATGTAGACCTTGTCAAGATATACCTACTATTCGATAGAGGATGCAGAACCAATGATGTAATGTAGACTTATTCATATATGCGCTTGGAAAGATGATTCCCGTATTCTTTGCAGCGCACAGACCAAACTATGCCAGGTGGATGGTTCGCTACCATCTAAACCTAATAAACATGGCTGAACCAGTTCGTCAACCTTTTTACACAAAGGAGCTCTTTCCATCCGTCGAACTTCAAAAAACATCTCTCGGAGCCCTGCAGATTTGACCCTTGAACAAACCATTAACAGAGATGCAGCCTCAAGACATACAGCCTACAGGCATAACGTCAATTACCAACAACGAGACAGCGCGCACAAGATGGATGCTAACAAGGCCATTCCGGGCAAAGGCAGTGGGGTGCCTCTCGAAAGTGCAGGGATGGATCCCGAAGAAGAAGCTTCGCAAGAATAACGTATAACACGGGACAACGCAGAATGCCAAGAGTATCGTTGATGCATTTAAGACCACTTTGAATACATTTGATCCAGACTGCAACGGTGACAAGCTCTTTTGCATCATAACAGGACGAGCAGCATCAACTGAGGTTACTAAAGAGATACTGCACTTTGTAGAAATTGGAACAGATTGGAATACAACGTGTGTAAAACAAATCATGAGAGATTCCAGAAACCCATTAAGCGACGTAAAGTCAAGATTTATGCTTCTGATTCAATCAAGATGAAAGTCAAGACGAAGGATCTTAAAGTGGCAGAAGTTCGTTGTACCAGGGATCTCTTTGGCCGATTGTTGTTACTTGCAGGATATCGATCTGCGCATGTTGTTAACATATCATCTGATAGAGGTACATGTGTCCTACAACGGTATAATGAACAAAACCAAGAAGTCTACCATCATGGAAAAACTAGAGGCTAAGGTTAAACCAAGCACAGATAGTCTTCACAAGTGTGATGCCTATCTTATTGATGCAATGTTCTTCTTTATAACATTTACAGCGCTACCACGTACATTTGGCGGAGTTGCCAGAGCCATCATGGAGAAACTGTGCTCAATTCAGTCCAGGGTTGTCCACTTAATATGAGATCGGTATGAATCTCCTACAATCAAAGACCCAGAGCGACCATCTCGCGGTGATAATGAAGGTTCTTATATTATCAAGGGCCCAGATCAGAAACGTAACGCGGACTTCAATACCTGCCTCCTCTCATCCTCATTCAAGACTGCTTTGCTACAATTCCTATCCGTGGAGTGGAAAAAGGATATATATGCAGACATCCTGAAGAGTCGCATACTCTACTATGGTGTCGGAACACAATGTTTTAAATACATGGTACAAGATGGAAAAATGTCAACAACAGAAGTCCAAGAATTGGCATGTAACCATCTGGAGGCAGATACCCGTGTTATCTTCCATGCACGGTACCGTTCAGAGCGTTTACAAGGGTCTCCTTACATCACGATCCGTGCAAGTGACACAGACGTCTTCATTCTGCTTTTGTACCATGCACATCTTCTCTCTGCTTCCCTGTATATGGATGTAGGATTATCGTCCAATAATACATGAAGGACGATCAATATCAGTCAGTTGGCGAAGACCATTGGTGTTGATGTGTGTTCAGCATTGCCCGGATTCCATACGTTTACGGGTTCGGATTATACGGCGGCATTTCTTAGGAAAAGAAAGGCTAGGCCATATGACGTGATGGTAAAGCGTGCCAAATTTACCGAAGCATTTGGGCTTGTTGGAAAAGTTGATAAAGTCACCACGGATATATCTGATATACTTGAGGAGTTTGTATGTTCAATGTACGCCCATACCAAGCTCAAATGCGTGAATGAAGCCAGGTTTACTCTACTCTCCGAAATGGAAGAACCACTGGAACGACTCAAAGAGTCCGACCCATCTTGCTTACCACCCTGCAAGTCAGTGCTAGTAAAGAAGATTGAGAGATCAAACTATATATGTGGCTTTAATTTGGAAGAACGAATCCATAGCAAACCCGGTTGATTTTGGACCAGATCAAAATGGGTGGAGGCTGAATGACCAAAAAGACACATTATCCATTGTGTGGTACGATGGCATCGATTGTCTTATATAGATCCAGAGAGTCGATGACGATGAACATGATGAAGAGGTAGATATGATAAGTGATAGTGAGTGAGATGGTTAGTTCAATGCTGTTTTAGAACATTGTTTCTAATAAAATTTCGAAGGTGATAGTCACCTTTTGGGGATGACGACAACTGCAAGACAATAAAACAGCCAGTTGTCCGGGATGCAGAAGAAGAGCTACGGTTAGAGAGATGAAGCCTACGGGTAAAGTCGATGATCATCGAAGATAGAAGATCTGAATCGAAGAAGAGATCACATAATTAAATGCATTCAATTAAATAATCTCTGGAAAAGTAGGCTCCCATGGGACATGAAGCTGAGGCTATTTACAACCACAATGGAACCAGTCCTGATATATGAAGCAGAATCCTACCACGAATAAAGATTTGTTTGGGAAACTATTGCCGATCTCTACGAGGCTACAGTCGAGGAGACTAACACCTGCCGGACACTGTTTTCGGAGAAATGACGAAGCAGCAAAGTTCTCTTGTTGCAACCCAAACATGGAAGGAGATCCAGGGACAACCCAGGAAAGACTACATCAGGATTCTTACAGATGACACCAGCTTAAGTGGACAAGATCTGACAAATTGCATGCATGATAGAGCAGTATGGAAGGCCATCACAAATGTCCGACCTTTTACGTCGCCATAAGATAGCAACCAAGTAAGCAATGTGATCAATAACTTATACTAATCACTTACATTGAGCAAGTGTAAGCAGTCTGCACAAAGTATAGATATGGGCAGGAATAACCAAAATAGTGCTTTTAACAGCTAGAACACGATACGTGATGATACGGCCTACAACTGAAACGACTCACTACCTCAGTGAAATGTATGCAGTTACCCAATATCATGGAAAGGAAATATCATGGAAAGGAAAGCACTCCAGAGATGATGTACCGAGAGTGTTTAGGGAAGAAGAGGAGGTCCAGATGTAATGGAGTCAGAACAAAATCAGTGGTAACGCATCCTATGGAATGAGTATACATCGGACAGTCAAATCAAGGAGAATCAGAGATTGTAAAGACACGAAAGGACAGTGGCTGCGATGCATAGGATGGGACACTATCGTGTAAGTTGGCGCATCATGGATGTATGGAACCCATAATTCCAAGCATTCCAGATTAATGACCAACTCTTGACCAACTCTTGGCACCAGCTAACCTAAGACTCGTGGGGCAAGAAAAATGGGAAGCTGTGCCAGTTGACCAGTTGTGCCACCACCGAAACTGCACCCTGCTCCACATCTTGAACTGTTGCAGCTTTTCTCTAGGAAATTGAAGGTTCACTTTGCGTCGAGGATGAAGCACACACAAAAAACCGATCTACATCCCAGTCTCAAAGAAGCATTCCTACCGTAGCATTCCAATATAAACTCGGAGGAGGAGAACCTTGCCAATGCATGCACCAGGAAGAAACATAAATACCCATGAGACCGTATCACAGCGGACTGCTAATATCATTGATGATCAATGAACTACTTCCATGTAAAAGTTGGGAGAAGTGGAATATACAACACCACGTTCTGCATGTTCAGCAAATGTCTAACGATTTGTTAAAGGTAATATTTCATCAAAATTCTCCCGCATTTCCGGACGAGAGCGATCACAATGAATGCACTTTTTTTTACTGCAGATTAGTAAGCCCTCTAAGTGCGTAAAAGTATGTTGACCCCTGACGTCACAAAGTATGTTGACCCCTGACGTCACAGTCTGCCATTGAACAGAAAGATAATTATTTTATTTAAAAATGTACACAAAGGTCAAGGTCAATATATTCTGGCTAGAAATCAGGTGCATCGGAGTGCAATTCTTTATGTTCCCGGCCTGTGCTGAGACGAATGAATGATGATTGCGAGAATGCGCTGTATGCATTTTGGGTGTTAATTTGTGTAAAAATAGAAATCATAATTATTGACTTTGAACATTCATACATTCAGTATTAGACTAGGTACTTCGTTGTAATTTTGACACAAGACAGTAACATATGTGAGACAGTTTCTGAAAAAGTTACGACTCAATATCATGATTGGTTACGTAACCAGGGGACATTTTCAAAATCATAAAATTTCATTTTTACCCCAAAAATCGTATTTTTCTCGTTTGTTTTAGCTATTTTGGCAACATTTGTTAACAATGTCAATGTTGTTACATACCAACGTTTGGGGAATATGATTAGCTTTAAGATGAGACTACTATAAAAAATGTTGAACAATTCAATCACGTTCTCTGCTCTAAAACATAAATGTAGGTGAAATGGAGGCTCAAAAAAGGTCATTGACCTCTGACCTCGTGACCCACCGCTAGGTGCACTTAAGACCAGTGTTTTCAGAAGGCCAAGGGTATGGGCTAATACAATATCATAACCAGATCGACTGTCAATTTGTTCCGATAGAGACAATAGCGGCTCTCCGTCTATAGCTAGTCTATCAATGAACATGATTTGCAAAGGCCAATTGTTATGTAAATAAGAAGCCAATCGGCTAATATGTCCTTGAATCGATTTTCTTATTTCCTATACGACCGATTTTTGTATTTGCTGATTTGCTCCAAACTTTAAAAAAAAGAGAGTGGTACCTTCAAAAATACGTTACGCGGTTCACGGCTTTCACGGCCTGGTGTGAGCGACTGTATTTTGGCGTGGATTTGATACCGTGCTCAGTGGCGAACCCAGGGATCCAGGGGCCGGTGCCCCCCTGAAATATCCCCGTCGATAAACTTGAGCTTCCGTCGGTACAGTCAGATGGCCAACGTTGAGTGAGTCTATTGTATACGAAGAGAATTTTTTCCCCCTTGAAAAGCGGATGTCGATATCGTGCAATTCAATATGCCAAAATGTCAGCCTTATACAATGACAACATTAAATGCATATTATGTGATCTTTTCCAGAGAGCGCCCTCTATTCATGATTTTTTTAGAAAGTAGATTTTCTTGCAGATTTACATTTCTGATCATAAATCGTACATACATTCCAAGTTACAGAGCGATACGATTCCTAATTACCTCAAAATCATGGTTTTAGAGTGAATTTAGACTAGAATAAAATAAGTTGCCGGATGTCCGACAGTTTATTTTCACTCTAAAACCATGATTTTGAAGTAATTAAGAATCGTATCGCCCTGTAACTTCGATTGTATGTACGATTTATGATCAGAAATGTAAATCTGCAAGAAAATCTGCATTTAATTTTATTTTCGAAGTTGAGGGCGTTCCATGGAAAGATCACATAATATACCTTTAAGGCATTTAAATGTGGTTCAACGTCATGTGACTAGGGGGATATTTCCCGTGGCCATGACCCCTGTCTCATTAAAAGCTTTAAATTAATAACCTTCCACGATCATCAATTTATTGCTGTTTACATTGAATCCAAACCTAGCTTGCAGCGACACCGTTTTCACATTTAAAATACAATTTAGAAACTGGGTTCAATTTGGCTAAATTTCGTCGAATACTCAATAGTTCACCACTAGTTCATTATTATAGAGAACACATAGACACGTCAGTAAGTAGTTATGGCCGAGCGGTTACGAATATGGACTAGTAATCTAAATTCTCCCCTCCTCGGTTCGAATCCTGCTGAATACCTTTTTTTAGAAAAAACGATTTAGTCTCTGTGTGTTGGAAAATGGCGTATATTTTTACCGTAGGTGAATAAAAGTCGTGGCCCTGACCCCTGTCCAAAAATGTATTACAAATAAATATATTTTTGATCAAGTTTAATACGTTAGGAACATTTCTTGTGCATAAAGTTTTTGCTATGACGTCTAAAAATCATCAAAAATACGATGTTTACGATCGCATTGAAAATGCATCTTTATCGACTCAAAGATAGTAACAAAAATCGTGTTTTTTATTAAATCGGAAATGACATCTTACATAAATAGGACTTCCCCTTCAAAATGAGCCTAAGATGATCAAAAATTGATGGAGGCAATCCTTCACAATCGCGAGTTGTAAATGATCCGATTTCTATTTGTTTATTTTGAAATCTCACTTCACTGGCGGCCGGGGCGAACAAAATAGACGGTATTTTCATGCCTTGACTTCTGACTGGGTAGATTTGCGATTTCTACCAGGCGAATTTTTTCAGCTATTGTTGACAATGTCATCGCTACCCCCACTTTTCAATATTTCAGCTACTGACGAGAAGAAGAAAATTGGGTCATTTCTGCGATTTTTTTGTCGGTACATCATGACTTTCGTAACTATCCCCCCCCCCCCCCCCCCCCCCCCCCCCCCAGTTTCCAAAAGCTGGGTACGCCACTGAATGAGTGCTGAACTCATCATGTTCATTGCTGCTGCGAGCATCTTACTATAAATCTGTGTGGGGTTGTGTGTGTTTGTTATCCTTATGTCTCCGTTAGTTTTGATCAAAGTGGCGCATAAATTGCATGCAATATCGAGGAAATAACGGTGTGTTAAAGTTTATTCCAGTGAAATTGGTTAACAATTTGCTCCAAAAACAGCAAATAACCTCTCAGATTTGGCTCATAAATGCCACTAGAATTGAACAACATTGTGCGTTGCGCGTACTGCCGCGTAATCATACCGTGGTATCGCGTTGCGTGTCGCGTTTGCGCAAATGCTAACTGCTAGCTTCACTGTCTATAATCACTGTCATAATGGTATAATGACATATTACTAAATTCAAGCTATTTCACACGAGCATGTTTCGTCGTTGTTCGCGGAGCTGCGTCCAGATGCCTGAAATGTGCTAACTAACGTGCGTGACGATATCACGATTGACGCGCGGTCATTTTTTGAATGTGTCCGGTACGCACCTCTGGGTTTACGCACATACGAATGCACACAAGTTCGCACGCATAGAATGGAGTTGACCATAGCATTATGACACTGACTATTACACTACTTGTACGCAATCCTATTTCAAAATAAAAGCAAGGCTCTCCCCTAGTATCAGCGGGCCCAACCGATATTTTAAACCAGCTAATATGCATAAAAATAATATAATTTATTAATATGCACCGAACGCATTGTCAGCTATAACTTGAATTTCATTTAATTCAAATTGGTCATTTCAAACGGGAGATATGTGCACTTTTCCAAGGTACCTCTATGAATGCAAAAGTTTTACTCACGCATTTTGAAATGTCAATCAATGGCGTGTTGGTATTCACAATGCCTACAATGGACAATGGGGTATATTTGGAACACTTTCATGTATAAATTCAAGTATAAAGAAGTAGCTAGTGTACTCATATATGCAATGAAGACATTGGTTAATTTTTAACAAAAGTATTTGTCGTGATTTTCTAAAAACGGGACCTGAATATTTTGACTCACCCTGTATACAAACCAACATCAGATTTGTATTTAGAGAATAAAATATAGTTCTAATACTATATACTGTATACGATGGTCTTATAATGTAAAGTGTGAGGAAGTCAGTATAATAATACACAATTGCTCACCCCTAATGGTTGACATTGGTGCCACAAGTAGTTTCACGAGTACGTCACATAAGTCTTGGCCAATCAGAAGGCCGAAACTACATGAGCGCAACTCTTAGCCAATCAGAAGGCTGAAACTACATGCGGGCTTACCTGGGCGATTGGGAGGAGAATTCGCTCTTTTTTTCCTGCGTGCCTGTTTTGGAACGGTATCGTCGGGGAAATTGTCACATATTAAATCGACACAATCGTTTGTTATAAGTAAGAAGTTGATAAATAAAACGACAAGGGATCAAATATATAAACCCTAGTTGACCAAACGTAAACATCTTGTGTTTCAAACGAGTGAAGATCTTCAAGAAACAGGCGTAATAAATACGCAACGCAAAGCCAAGGTAAATTTTAGGCAGTAAGCTTAATTTACGCAGTAAGCTTAATTTACGCTACCACAACAAGAATAACAATAATTAAACGCTACGCTAGCATATTCACAACGCTAGCATCGTCACATGGTTGGCAGCGGTGTTCTTTTCGATGTTTCAATAAACACCCGTGATCGCCGTTAGAATAAGACTGGTGAAGAAATCGCCGAATTCAGCAGCCTTTACTTTAGTGAGTTTGTTGACGCTACAACTTTTGTACACAATTGTGTATACCCGGTACCGAGATAGGGCTATGCTACTACTACTGACATCGTGATGTGAGGAGAAGGCAGGCTTTCAATGCATGCAATGGTTTTATACATGGTAGTGTGAACATTTTCACAGATGCTTTTCAAAAATTGTGTATTCTATTGTATTGATGTTTAAGGCCTAGTAAAATTAGCCCAGCATGGAGCCTTTCTATAAATGTAAGGCCTTTACAATTTAATTTGCTAGTATAGTAATTGTGTGATTCATAACCTCTTGGACATGCACATGCGCGCGATATTCTGCGTAAACTACATCCTCATGTAATAATTACATGTATGGTATAAATTGGCAGGCCTATAGGCCTACATGCATGTCTAGGGTATTGTGAGTCAGACTACTCAAGTAAAATCAGGTATATTGGGTATAGGCTATGAATAAAGGATTGGTACTAAACTTTGGCCTAGGCTAAGCAAATTTCATGTCCGGTACTGATCGCGTTCTGCGTTCGCACATCAAAGCTAACAAAACTGACAAAATGTTGGAACCAAATGATCAGGAACCCGAAAATGCCGCGGTTGAAAATCCTTCTATTCAAAACTTGGCCGAAAATAACTTGGTACAAATCAAACAATTAGAGCTTGAAGTGGCAAAGCTCGAGTACCAAAAACAAAAAGATAAAGAAGAGAGAGACGAGCAAATATCTAGGTTAGAGTACCAAAAACAAAAAGATAAAGAAGAGAGAGACGAGCAAATATCTAGGTTAGAGTACCAAAAACAAAAAGATAAAGAAGAGAGAGACGAGAAAATAGCTAGGTTAGAATACCAAAAGCAAAAAGATGAGCGCGAAGCAGAAGAACGTGGAAAAGAAAGAGAAAAAGAAAGAGAAATGCAAAAACTGCTGCTCGAAAAACAGGAAAGTAAAGAAAAAGAAGACCGGGAAATGAAACAAAAAGAGCTCGAGATCATGGAAAGAATTGAGATGAAAAAATTAGACGTTCAGCAAGAGGTGTCAAACAGTGAAACAAGTAGTAATATGGGGGGTGCACCAAAATTAGATAGATACACTCTAAGACTTGGCGATGGTCAAAACGCGGACTCATTTTTCACTGCTTTTGAGATCCATGCTGTACGTGAAAGTTGGGATAGAAGTTCGTGGGTGCGAAGGTTGTCGCAATGTTTTGTAGGCAAGGCAAGGGATGCACAAAACACAATTCTAGATCCCGATCATGATTATGAAACCTTGAAAACCACAATTCTTATGGCGTTTCAATTGACACCAAGCTTATAGGCAACAGTTTAGAAATGCATCCAAGGGTGAAAATGAAAGTGTGACAGCATTCATTCATAAGCTTAAACATAACTATGATTGCTGGATCAAGTATTCTGCCATCAAATCAGATGATGCAGAAGGCATTTCAAATCTAATGATAAGGGAGCAGATTTTGAAGAAAATACCTGGTGACATGAAAAAACATTTGCTGGATAAGGATGTTGTTGACATAAATGAATTGGCAAAAGAGGCTGAAAAATTTGCAAGTCATAGGGATGAGTACTGGAAGCGAAATCAAGGCCATAGACAAAATCAAATGAGTCAACGGCAACCAAAACAGTATCAAAATTCCCAACCACACGGATCTGTAGCCAATGGGGTGTACAGAAAAGGTAACAATGGAAGACCACAAAATGCATCACACAAACCAGATTTTTACAAAAATAGTGATAGTCAGGGAGCAAAACGTGGTGGTTACAATGGTGATAGTAGGGGAGCAAAACGTGGTGGTTACAATGGTGATAGTCGGGGGGCAAAAAGTGGTGAAAAAAATACATCAAGTACTGGTATGTATAGATGTGAAGTGCCACAGACACAAAATGCTCAAAATCAGGTTGAGGATCCAAAACACATATTTCTTGTGAATGGTACCGTTGAGGGTAAAGGTGTGGAAATATTCAGGGATTCTGGGTGTGAGCATACAGCTGTACAAGCTAAATATGTTCCAAACAATTGTTATGTGCCAGGCAAATACATTTCATTGCGAGGCATAAACGGCATCATTAGTGCGCCACTAGCTACAGTACATATCGATTGTGAAGTAGTATCTGGTACATTCACGGTAGCTGTACTAGAAGGCATTACGCACGATGTTCTACTAGGTCAAGATATCGATTCTTGGGCAGACTGGATTAATGCGAAACCCATCATGATAATGACTAGGGCGCAGAAATCTAAAGAAATTGATAGTTTTGTACAGGGTGAGGCAAATTTACAAAATTATGTGAATCCTAAGGTACAGAGTAAAGAAAAAGTACATGTACCACAAGAAAATGAGCAGACAAAAGTGGTCAAGAAGAAAACTAAACGTGACAAAGAAGAAAATGTACTGCACAGTGACATGGAAACTTTAATGCCGTTACAAAATGATGATGACACATTGCAAGGTGTTAGAGAAAGTATAGTCACAGAAAGTGACATCATAAATCACAATACTTGTTTTTACAAGCGTGCTGGAATCCTAATGAGAAAGTGGGTCCCTAAAAGTAAACAAGAAAGACAGTCAGAGGAGCAAATTGTAGTTCCAAAGAAATATAGGCAGCAAATAATTTGCATAGCTCATGACAAGGCAGGTCATATGGGAGTAAGAAAAACTACAGACAGAATTACTAGTCATTTCTTTTGGCCAGGTATCTTTGATGAAGTTAGAAAATACTGCCAAAGCTGCAAAGAATGCCAGTACAATGACAAGACAAAAATCAAGAATAAACAACCATTGAAACCGATGCCAGTAATTGACATTCCTTTCAAGAGAGTGGGCATCGATATCGTGGGTCCGCTGCCGGTCACTGAAAAAGGTAACACATGCATGTTGACTGTAACAGACTATGCTACACGGTATCCCGAAGCTATTCCGTTACCAGATCAGAGAGCCACTACTGTGGCTAATGCGCTGATAACTGTGTTCTCGAAAGTAGGTCTACCGTCAGAAATTATTCATGACATGGGTACACATTTTTTGTCTAAAATAATAACTGAAATGTGCTCAAAATTAGGAATTCAACAAATTCCCACAACACCATACCACCAACAAATGAATGGGCTTGATGACAGATTCCATGGTACATTGAAGCTCATGATCAAGTCATTGACAGAGGAACAGAAAGAAAATTGGGATGATCAAATACCTTTATTTCTTTTTGCCTATAGGGAGGTACCGTGTGTATCCACAGGATACTCTCCTTTTCACTTGCTGTATGGAAGGGTAGTACGGGGTCCATTGAGTTTGATCAAAGAAAATTGGTTAACTACAACAAAAGTGCCCACAGATATTGCGGAGCATCTCCTAAAAATGACAGCAAACTTGACGCGATGGATGGCAAGTGCCAGAGAAAAAAAGTTGATCAGTCAAGAGAAAATGAAATGTCACTATGACAAAAATGCTCATGATAGGACATATCAAGTAGGGGAGGAAGTCTTAGTTGTTATGCCTGTAGGCGCAGGAAAACTAGATTCAAAATGGCAAGGACCCTACAAAATTACTAAGAAAGTTGGAGATTCCAACTATGAAATCTTAATGCCAGACAAGAGAAAGTCAAAAAGAGTACTGCATGCCAATCTTTGTAAAAAATGGTATAGCAGGGACCATGAAGACAAAATATCAGATTGTTACTATGTGACTGGGGTTGTACAGGAAATAGGCTCAGAAAATGTCGGTCAAGATGAGGACAATGATCTCGAAAAACAATTTCTAGGAGATGACATTGATCTAAAATACACTCAAACTCAGACATGGAAAGATACAAAAATCTGTGAATCAGTATCAGAAATACAGAAACAAGAAATTTCCACTGTACTTTGTGCGCATAGCAAAGTTTTTTCTGATGTGCCAGGAAAAACCAATGTAATCAGTCACACAGTAAAGACAACAAGTGAGACACCAATTAGGCAACGGGCCTATAGAACACCGTACACACTTAAACAGAAAGTAAAAGATGAAATAGACGGTATGCTAAAGTTAGGGATAATTGAGCCTACAACTAGTGCATATGCTTCACCCATAGTTGTTGTCGCCAAAACAAATGGTGATATTCGTTTGTGTACAGATTATAGGGCGCTGAATAAGGTCACAGAATTCGACCCATATTGTATTCCAAGAGTTGATCAAATTCTCGATGAAGTAGCAAAAGGTGCCTATATTACAACATTTGATCTAACCAAAGGGATTTATCAGGTTCCCTTGGACAAAATATCAAAAGCAAAATCTGCATTCATCACACCTTTTGGTCAGTATCAGTACAACGTCATGCCATTTGGAATGCAAAATAGTAGTGCGACATTTCAGAAACTAGTTGATACAGTGTTGAAAGAGTGTTCTGAATTTTGTAGGCAGTACATAGATGATATATGTATCTTCTCAAAAACTTGGGAAGACCACCTGACACACTTAGATATTGTTCTAGGTAAAATTCAAGGTGCAGGTTTGACAATCAAACCAACTAAGTCAAAGATAGCATTTCAGAAAGTTACTTACTTAGGCCATACTGTTGGGAACAAGCACATTGAACCCATGATGGATAAGGTTGAGTCTGTGGAAAAATTTCCTACTCCCATAACTAAGAAAAATGTACGAGCATATCTCGGCTTGACAGGTTATTACCGAAAATTTGTCCCAAAATATGCTGAAATTGCTAAGCCGTTAATAGACCTTACCAAAAAGACGGAACCAAACACAGTTGTTTGGACTCAAGAATGTAAACAAGCATTTGAGCAGCTCAAAGCAAGTCTAACTAGTAAACCAATATTAGCCACACCAGACTTCACAAAACCATTCCTAGTGCAAACAGATGCATCTAAATTTGGAATTGGGGGTGTTTTGAGTCAATTAGATGATCAGTGCCAAGAACACCCAGTTGTGTACTTGAGCAGGAAGCTAAAACCAAATGAGGTTAATTACTCTGTTCCAGAGAAGGAATGTTTGGCAATTGTATGGTCAATAGACAAACTTAGGTATTACCTTTTTGGACAAAAGTTTACAGTGATCACAGATCACCAAGCTTTAAAATGGCTTGAAAGCACACGTGCTACACACAACAGGCTAATGAGATGGTCATTACTTTTACAGCAGTTCACTTTCCATGTAGAATATAGAAAGGGAGTTTCAAATGGTAATGCTGATGCTTTAAGTAGGAGATAAAATATCTCTGGTTTGTTCATTATATAAACAAAAGGATATTTAACATGCTTAGGCCAATTGTAGTTAAGTAATATTTACTTCTCAAGCTGGGCTATTGCAGTTGTTAAAATATTATGTGTAGTTAAGCATTGTCAAAGTATAAAAAGCATCTGTGAAAATGTTTATGTATGGCACACAGTTTTCTATGGACATTTGCAAATTTATACGAGTGCATCTATGGCTTCGCTTCAACTACATTTTCCTACGAACATTTACAAGTAGCTTCGCTTCGCTTCAGTTGTAGCAGTTCTCATTAAGAACATTTGCAAGTAGCTTCGCTTCGCTTCAGTTGTTAAAGAACAATTGCAAGTAGCTTCGCTTCACTTCGCTTCAGTTTTCTATGGACATTTGCAAATTAAGCTTCGCTTCGCTTCACTTCACTTCAAGTGTGCCATACAACACTACAGAATGTACACAGATGTACAAGGTGTACATTGAAGTACATATAATATAAAATGTATCAAGAACATTGCAGTCAAAGGACGATGAATATTTGATGTTAGTGCTAAAATAATGGACGCTATTTCAATATGACTCTTTCAAGTCACCCAAATTTGGATGACACTTCATGTTTATTACCACAGTGTATTTACAACAGTAGAGAGTGTCTACAAATAGGGAGAGCCAGTATATAAATTGTTTATTATCATTTGTTGGAAAAGTAATAAACACTATATTATTAATAGAGTATGTGATATTTTCAGGCAAGGCACTTGTTTCTTCCAACATTCAAGGATTGTTTGAAATTACTGTTTTGAAATTATTACAACATTTGAGGAAAAATTTCACCCTCAAATAAATTGTCCATAATTTTTGGCATTGTGTGTAGTAAATGAAAGTACACCAAAAATCTTTTTCAAATTTTAAGGATTGACACAATCCTACAGGAATTCCAGGGGTGTGAGGAAGTCAGTATAATAATACACAATTGCTCACCCCTAATGGTTGACATTGGTTCCACAAGTAGTTTCACGAGTACGTCACATAAGTCTTGGCCAATCAGAAGGCCGAAACTACATGAGCGCAACTCTTAGCCAATCAGAAGGCTGAAACTACATGCGGGCTTACCTGGGCGATTGGGAGGAGAATTCGCTCTTTTTTCCTGCGTGCCTGTTTTGGAACGGTATCGTCGGGGAAATTGTCACATATTAAATCGACACAATCGTTTGTTATAAGTAAGAAGTTGATAAATAAAACGACAAGGGATCAAATATATAAACCCTAGTTGACCAAACGTAAACATCTTGTGTTTCAAACGAGTGAAGATCTTCAAGAAACAGGCGTAATAAATACGCAACGCAAAGCCAAGGTAAATTTTAGGCAGTAAGCTTAATTTACGCTACCACAACAAGAATAACAATAATTAAACGCTACGCTAGCATATTCACAACGCTAGCATCGTCACATAAAGGCTTTACCATGGAGTCGTATATAGCAAAACAGCTAAGAACTATGTTTGATTCTCATTCATATTTAGTTTATTGGTTATTTTGGTCTTTAATCAGTTTGTTAGATTTATTTTAACAACAAACATAATAATCAAACAACATTATTATATAGTGGGTGTGGTTTGAGATGTCAGCAGGCAATTTGATTGGTTTTTGGCTGATTTTCAGCCGACTCGCCCATGCATTATGAGACAATGTTGTATAGTTTGGGGCGGGGTTTAATTCATTCGAAAAATAATACCTTCAGCGCGTATGATCAACGCGTCATCGCGTTAGCGTCCCCTACACAAAGTCGCCGCCGTATGCGTTGTGGGTATAACGCAGCGATGACAGGTGCGTGTGTGCTAAATAACGCGATTAATTTGAAGCAGGATGTTGGAAAACAGCTCGCTGGATTCGCCGATTTTATAAAGGGGGACATTTGTTGTTGTTTGTTTAAAATAAATCTAACAAACTGCGTTATTTTATGATAAAAGATCAAAATAACTAATAAACTAAATATTAGAATGAGAATAAAACATAGTTCTTAGCTGTTTTGCTATAGACGATGGTCTTATATTGTATAGGCTGTACCGTATTTGTGTCGTCGTGTATTGCCGCCTGCGGCGACCATACACGACTCCAAATATGGTACAGCCTATATACACTATAAGACCATCGTCTATAGCAAAACAGCTAAGAACTATGTTTTATTCTCTAAACGTATAACAACTTTCCCCCTTTATAAAATCGGCGAATCCATCGAGCTGTTTACCAACTTCTTGCTTCGAATTAATTGCGTTCTGTAGCACACGCGCATATGGCAATGCTGGGTTACACGCACAACGCATACGCCGGCGACTTTGTGTAGGGGGCGCTAACGCACTGAATGTATCATTATTCAAACGAA
The DNA here is from genome assembly GCA_035610835.1 of Ophiura sarsii. Taxonomy (NCBI): domain Eukaryota; kingdom Metazoa; phylum Echinodermata; class Ophiuroidea; order Amphilepidida; family Ophiuridae; genus Ophiura; species Ophiura sarsii. The sequence continues at coordinate 54,244 of JAYJML010000181.1, read as the reverse complement.
TCAAGTCCCGCCCTAAATGTCTCATAATATAAATTATATTGCGTATCGGATGAAAATCAGCAATAAAACACCAATCACAGTCCAGTGACATCCAAAACCACACCCACTGTAAACATGGTAAAGAATCTACAATATTGCAATGAAATCAAAGTAAAACAAAGTACACCCTAACACATAAAGAAGTTCGTCACACTTATGTGATGTGTGACGATCCATTTTTACTCTTCAAATTGAAGGATGTTAATGATTTGAACAACCATAACGAACAACAGTTTATAACAGACGGGAACAATAGCAGACAAGGCATTGAGAGACTATTTATGTTTCTTTCAAACAAGTTTAAAACTTTCCACGCGGCTATTTTAGTTTTACCACACAAAACAGATGTTTCAAAAGCCTTTCCGAAATTTCAAGTAATCTCAAGAGTGAATCAATACTAGGTATATTTGTACTTATTTTAATGTATTTCTTGTGGTGATTCCAAATATGGTGATGGAAATTCAATAATTTTGACATTTTTGAAACATTTTGTTCGGTTCATAGACGCCTGCTAAGTGTTAACACACACACCCCCACCCTTTTGTACTTTGCCAAAGAGGTGAAATAATTCCGATATTCGTGATCGTAACATTTTAATGAAATGGTTATGTCAAAGATGATGAAAAAACCTGGACCTGAATCTCATTGATTTTAATGATGGGCATCGATGGGTAGGCGCAGCCTACTATATCATTTTGGGACAGCTTGTATATGAATAAATGCACCAAATTGGAAATTGGACAATTTGCGCATTTGACATTGAAATGTTCTCTGAATACGTGTCATTTATTTAGTGTTAGCATACAACTGAAGATTTTGAACACTTTGGAGTACGTCTCATGTATTTAATGTTAGCATAAAACTGAAGTTTTGTTGACAATTTGTTTTTGCAAAAGCCGCATGAATATAAAAAATGAAATCTGAAAAATTATCAGCACGTGTTTACCATGTTGAATCAATGTGTCTTATTTAAGTTATGCGATCAAACATTTTAGCTCATAATGGCCATGGGGCCTCAGATATTTTTTTAACTTGTTGAATTATTTCACTGAAGTTTAAAAGGGTATCAAAAGAACGTGTTTAGATATATAGATAGATGGATATATTAATGGATAGATATATTGGTTCAAACGGTCTTTGTATAATTATATGAACAAAACAATAAATGAGCATTTTTAGATGGTTTCAGCTTATTTTACAACTTATAGAGCCACTTTTTGGCGCATCCGTTACGTCGGTAGCCTCAATTATGTTGAGTTTTGACATAAAACTATAGTCGGCATACCCACTTATTTAGTCTCACAGTAGTGGCACAATACAAATATTGTGTTATGATGTGCTCAGGACCGGGAGTCAAGACGAGAGAGATTTAGGACAGCGGACATCATTTTATAATTGCGCTCTTGCAGCGATGAGTTCAGCACGGTATCAAATCTACGCCAAAATAGTGTCGCCAATACCAGGCCGCGTAAGCCGTGAACTGCGTAATGTATTTTTGAAGATACAACTCTCTTTTTTGAAGATTGGAGCAAATTACAAATATCTGTGTTGAAGGAACTAAACAAATCGATTCAAGGATATAAGCCGACTGGCTTCTTATTTACATAACAATTGGTCTTTGCAGACCATGTCCATTATAGACTTGCTAGGGACTCCATAGTTCATTAATGGTTCAATCAACACAATTATATTTACAGGACATTCTTTATCGTAGTGAAATTGCAAATGAAAAAAGTATCATTCAACATTCAATAAATATAGCGAACGATTATAAGCAATCCTGTTATTAAAAAAAAGAAGTGTAATAACAAAAAGAAAAAGACATTTACAAGATTCGAACCACTGACCTCATGATTGTGAAGCCAGCGCTCTACCATTTGAGCTAATGAAAACTATGCATGAAACAGTTTTAAAATAAAATTAGATAGAGTTTAAAATACGAATATCACTGAAATCGGAGGGTAAAATGTTTTATATTTCGATTGTTGTGCGTTTTTATCAAAGGTTATCGCCCAAAAGTTGATTATATGCTGAAGGAGATTGTAATTCTGATTTCATTAGTATGCATTGCACTTCTTTTTGAAACTATTCTAGACACAGTTCGTTCGTACAATAATTTCAACATTACGTTTTGTCGATTAAAATTCGCGGCAAATCTATTGCACCATGGGTATTATTACATGGGAATACGGTGACTCAGATACGTAGGGAGTCATGTGATTTTTGTCCAGGACAAACACTTGAGATGTACACGCCCCTTTAAATGTCTATAGAAAAACGCCCCCTTTCATTCAATTAAATCAAGTTTGGTGTTATAAGGGTATTATTTACATATTCAATTAGCATCAAGTCAAAAACACATTGTAATTTATATCTGGAGATGTGTATATCTTGGAAACCTGGAAATCAGATATGTTGAACGTAAACTTATTCCCGACATTTTTTGGGAAAATGGAACATTTCTTATGATTCACCAGGCATAACCACAGGGAACGTGCATTTGAATCTACCGCGTTAGCAGTGCACTTGCCGGCGTGTGTGCAGTGTTACGATCGCATTCTATATTATCTGTATATCCATATTATAGGATTTGATCACGGTCGAAGTACCTAACATTCTGTTCACACAAAGGTATAAACAACAACAAACGTGTCTGGCTTTAAAGGTATATTATGTGATCTTTCCAGGGAACACCCTCAACATCGAAAAAAAAATTGAAAGAAGATTTTCTTGCAGATTTACATTTCTGATCATAAATCGTACATACATTCCAAGTTACGGGGCGATACGATTCTTAATTACTTCAAAATCATGATTTTAGAGTGAAAATAAATTGTCGGATAACTCCGACAGTTTATATTTTTACTCTAAATTCACCCTAAAACCATGATTTTGAGGTAATTAGGAATCGTATCGCTCTGTAACTTGGAATGTATGTATGATTTATGATCAGAAACGTAAATCTGCAAGAAAATCTACTTTCTAAAAAAACTAATGAATAGAGGGCGCTATCTGGAAAAGATCACATAATATGCCTTTAACTATCAAATCACGTATAAGGTTTATTCACGCTAAAGATACAAATAAATAGTCATTAATAAACAATAATCATGTCCTGGAATAAGTAGAGTCTTCTACTCTTTCCACGATTATATAAATCAGTTAATGAATGTCCGGACTTGGCCTAAGACTAGAGTAAGCATGCATTTTGGGGAAATGTTCCATTTGTAGTGCTAGCATTCTGCGTTGCAGGCCTGTTTAGTATATATACACCAGTTACCATTCATCATTAGGTTGTGTAAATAAATGTTTGAGGAGAAGAAAACATCATTTTGCGACGGAAGCTGTTGTTTCTTCTTGAGCTACCACATGTGCGTGTTATTATGGTGGTAGCCATTTATTCTCCTGGCTAATCACAGCTGTCTCCCGTCTATCGCCGCCTGTCATCCTTTTGACTGTCTAAACTATAGAGCAGCATTTCACTACTCCAGTATTGAAATACTTAGGGATTCATCACAGCAGTCATGCACAGTGATATAATGTATTAAATTACATATAAGGTGTGTGTGGTTTCATAGACCAGCTCTGGTATAGGAAAAGGTTGCTCATTAACATAATTTCCGTGATACATGTAGTCGTGTGGTGTCTATCCTCCCCGATAGAAATACCTGTTGGCAAATTAAAAATGTGGGCTAAGTACCCCAAAACAAAAGTACCTAAACTTAGTTATAGCGTATACCAAATGGAGCATCACTGTCCATTCAATTGACCGTCATTTGGGAGTCGATTCCTTTTAACCCGGGAGCACCGCAACACTTTTAAGTTTTCAAAACTGAATTTTTGCTATTTTAGGTTGCTAATGATTTTTGAAGACTTTAGTACCCATAGTTTCATCCCTCTTCGGGATACCCATCAAAAAATTCACACAGCTCATTTTATAGGGGGGTCAAAGTTTGGTTTTATACAGGGAAGTATAGGGAAAGCTGAACTTGTTTTAAACCTGGGGTGCATTTCTTTGTTGAAAGGTGTATCATGATACATTTGGTATTAAATGATAGCTGTATATCATCACTATTTTTCCCCATGTTTAAACCAGCATTTTTTATAGCCTATATGATGTAATAAATCAATTGAAATAATTAATTGTAGGGCGCCCTCACTTGACCTGTCACAAAATATATTAAATGTATGGAATGCCATTAGTGTAGTAACTCAATTATCAGTGTTTATCACCTATAAACCATGTGTTCTCTTTGATAAATATGTATTATGACAAGTAAACATGGCTTATTTAGAAATAAAAAGTTGAATCAATGTTTTTCGACCAATAAATATGGTTTATCACATGTAAAAAATGTGCATTGACTAGATACATGAATGGCTTGCTATATTCAAGCATGTTGTATGGATATAATAAATAGTCCATCTCAGATCAGAGTTCAAAAGTAAAATGCTGTTATAAATGGGCGTTGCAAAAGTGATTTTGTATGCTTAATATTATTTTAAATGACAATAGTTCATAAAATATGCCAAATTTGCTTCATCGGGGGTGCCACTCCTCATGACAAGGGGTCCTATTTAGTCATAGTTATTTAAGACTACGTCAAATATAAATTTATTTTTAAATATTGTGTTTTCATTACATGTTTTACACATAGGCTACCAAGAGTCATTTTGTCATTTAATAAAACTGAATGCCAATAGTTGATATGATCTGCCAAATGTACTTCCCCGGGGGTACCACTTCAAAGTGGGGTCTATTCAATAACGGGTTGAATGATTGGTGTTGTCATACATTGGTGTTTTCATACATGATTTGTATTCACAAATAAGAGTCAGTTTTTCCCACTGAATGCCATAAGAACATAAAATGTGCCAAATATGATTCCTCAGGGGTGCCACTCCTCCTGAGAGGGGGGTTATATTGACTAGGTTTCAGTGTCCCCCCCACCCCACAAAAGGTACATTTTAAAGTTTTAAATGTTTTCATTAAATGTGTTTACACATATCGAACGTCATTTCCACATTTAATACCATTTTGAAGGCTAATACTAGTATAAATATTATCTGTCAAATGTACTTCCCCGGGGGTGCCACTTTCGAGCGGGTCTATTCAATAACGTGTTTTCATACATTGGTATTTTCATACATGATTTCATACATATATTCACAAAATAAATGATAGTGATTATGCAATTCTGAATGCCATAAGAACATAAAATGTGTCAAATGTGCTTCCTCAGGGGTGTCACTCCTTCTTCGAGGGGTTATATTTACTAACTGTTAAGCTCAAGACAGTTCAATTTCAATTTATTTGTTTTTTATTTTATTTTAATTTTCCCTTTTTTTTGTTCACAAATATCAAGAATCATACGATTTTGAATGCCAATAGTTGACATTAATCTGCCAATTGTCCAATTTAAATGATCTTGGTATAATTATCCTGAATATGCCATTGCCATTAGTACATAAAATGTTTCACATCCCCCCTGGAGGGTGCCACTCTCAAGAGCAGTCCTAAGGGACATTCATTATTTCCACCGCGGGGAGGGGGGGGGGGGGGGGGGGGGGGTCACACAGTTTTGCCTTGACAAAAAGGGGATTCACAGGGGGTCATACTGGGTTTTTTGGTTCAAATTCGGATTCGATCGATAAAAATCCAACAGCTTCCGGTTCAGGGGCTTCACCCCCTTGACCCCACAAAATTATATTCAGCATAAAAGTTTATTCAAATTATGTGATGTATTTAAACCTTCAAATATTCATTTAACATGGGGATTCATGGGATTATGACAGCCAATTAGTACAAAGATAGAAATTGTTCGAGCCAGCTACGCGCGCATGTGCCTACAAAAATTAAGTTTAGTTTTTTAGAAAATCATTTAGAGCCAAAATATATATAATAATGATGACATAAGACATCTATGTTCCATGATCTTTCCAATTGGTAGGATAATTTTAACATGTAATAAACAAACCTTCAGACTTCTACGTAAATCCATTTTGTTTGAGAATGTTATGCTATCTTCTTGTTATAATTAAAACATTACAAACAGAATGGTAAATTTCATTCAAATAATGTGACTTCCCAATTAGATTATGCATATTATTCCATATATAAGGCACAGTATCTCTTGTTTGTCAAGGGAAAAGAATTTCTACAGAAATAACTTTTATACATGTAGATATTGGTTAAAAAAGACCAACATGTTGGAAAATAGTATGTGGACTAATTGATTGAAAAACATAATGTTAAATCAAAACATGTCAGAAATATCTGAATACCATGCTCCTGATATAAAGAGAGCGATTATTGTACTTTTTTTTTTGGGGGGGGGGGTATTTGAGGGGTTAAGACTCATGATAGGAAGATCTTAAGTGAATTGTTTCTGTCATTCCAAGATATATATGTAATGGGCAACATATGTTCAAGGATTTTTGCAAGATTTAATGGCTTTGTAACGGTGTAAAATGAGGTTGTCTTCTTTTAAGTCAAATTGTATTGCCTAATATGCAAAATACTTAATTTTAAGTACTGTTTTTTGCAAATAAATTGAAAATGGTTGAGCATACATAAATAAAGTGTTTAGATATGAATTCCTTGTTTGATTATCTTTCATTTGAACCCCATATTGACTTACTTTCGACAAAGTAAAAGTTTGACCCCCCGGGAGGGGGGGTCTGTGTGAAACTTTTAGGGGGTATCCCCGAAATTGGTCAAACAACTTATTATGGGCTACCAAGTTACATGGTGCAACCAAAAATAGCCTGAAGTATAACAAAAAGTGTTGCGGTGCTCCCGGGTTATTTATCCGTTGTCTTTTATTTGGAAAGACGCTATTAAAATGGGCTGATAGGTTGCCCTTTCATAGCTTTAGAATCACGGGTATTGTCTGTACACTATCTAAGTGAAATCGATTTAATACCTAAAATCATACAATGACGCCTAATATGTCAAGAGCATCGGTACCAAAAGGAAATTGAATAGGGGTGTTGCTGATTGAATCTACATATAGTTCTTATTGTAGGTTAACAAAAATCCATCCATGTAGGCCTATATACAGTGTGTCCCAAGAAACTGGGTCCAAAAACTGCAGAGCTTATAACTTACAAAGTAGGAAACATAGCTGCTTCGTATTTAAAAACATAAGGTAAATATACCTGGCATTAATTGATAAAAATATGAGACCAATCGAACGACAGTTTTTTGAATTATAAAGCTTTCATTAGAGCGTGGTCAGAACCCGTTTTTTTCTTCTTCAATTTAACAATAAACCACCCATGCGTTGCATCAGTGCGTTGTGTGCAAGTTTTCCCTGCATGGTGTTTATTTTCCAAAGTAACTTAATGTTTGGTAAAAAAAGGTAAAAAAAGGTAATTTGGATCAATATTTAGCATTGATTACTTCATGAATAATCGCGATAGTTGCGCACCAAGTGCGTTCCAATAACATTAATTGTTAGCTGATAACGCGCACACCGAGCTCAGGTTACTAATAATTGCCCGAAAGTACTGGGCCAAAGTGTTCGATTGTTTTGCTCATTGACCGACCAATCAAATTAAAGCCTCACGCCCCTAAACTGAATATTCAATGAATTATGAGGAAACACGATTGGTTGAATGATAAAAATGTTAATGAGGGGATGACCCGACTTGGACTGTTTCAATGACTAAGAAAGGGTGGACAAAATAAACAGAAAGCTAATTAATTATATTTGCACGAGTATATCGGTACAAATCAACGATTTTGATAAATATGCATATTTTTTACGAATGAATGACTGCTTTTAAAATGCGCCCCTTCAGAAAATTCCTCAGACCAGAACGAAAACAGTTGTTACGCAGTCATTATTCTCTAATTAGAAATACCCATTGCAGTGACCAGTGACCTTGTTATTGAAAATGTACAAAAACAGGGCAACTGTTAGAGCGCCCTGATTCCCTTTAATTCCATGATGGCTTGTTTACAATTCCAAAGATTCTGAACTGTACAAAGAATGCAAGTGTCTCAGAAGGTTATTTAGTGATTTTCTTAAACATTTCATAGGTATTTACACTTTTTAATGCATGATGAAGATACATTTCCTGAGTAAGTCATTGTAAAGAATAAAGTCAAGGAAAAACTTGATGAAGTCAGTACGATGCGCAAGCAACGCACGGATGGTTCATGGGCAAATCGGGGAAAACGGGTTCTGCCCACGCTGTATTCAAAGCTTTTTATTTCAAATACCTGACATCTGATGGGTCTCATAATTCCGCCAATTAAGGTCAGGTATATTAACTTTCATATCCTTAAATATGAAGCAGCTATGTTTCCTACATTGTTAGTTATAAGCTCTCCGATATTTGGACCCAACGTATAACGTAATATAACTAAGCTTGTTTTTATTTTGTTTGTTTGTTTGTTTGTTTACACGGTCGTTACATTGTTTGTATTTTTTGTAAAAAAGAGCAAATGTGAACAATAGCCCAACAGACATTTACAAGGTTAATGAACTGAGTGATTCAAGATTAGCCTAACTTCTATCAGTTCAACAGATTTCCTTTAAGTTTATTTTGTACTATTTAGGGGAAGGGATTACATTGCTTTCATCTTGAGCAGATAACACCCATATTACATTGCTTTCTTGAGTAGATAGCACCCATATTACATTGCTTTCTGCAGTAGATAGCGCACATTGCTTTGTTCGGTAGATAGCTCTCACATGTTACATTGCTATCTTCATCAGATAACATCCATATCACAGAAAGTATTTACTGTTGAAAACATATGTTATTGTGCTATATTGGTGTGCAACCTTTACTAAACTTAACGACAAGTTGGACTATAGGAGAGTGAATGACATACGAGGGTCATTCAAAAAGTTGTACCTCCTACCTCATAACTTTGCTATTATACAAGTCAGTCGTATGAAATATTTCACAATTGAAGCTTTGAATCTCAGCTACAAAATCATAGTACGTTTGTCTGAATACTCATTGTACTTTTCTGGATATGCAGTTAAAACCAAACTTCCATTTATTGCGACGGAAACGGGTAAACAACAGCCAAATGTCTCCTAAGCGCTGTTCATTTGGCCAATTCTAAGAGACAAAATGTACCTATCGGTCAATTACAATCGTTCTAAGTTACAAATATCTCTTGAACAGACTTTAAACAATACAAGTGACTGATTTCTTTGCGGAAAATGCCCTCTATTTAGCCAGGAACAGACCAGGACAGTCATCAATTTTACCCCTACCTTAGCTAGAGAACCGCTGCAAAAGTCATATTTGCTTTTCATAGGAACTAAGAGATCTTCATTATACAGGACTAAATGAATATATTTCAAGTCTCTCGAAGATATATTTTTCTATTACTGACTACCTGATTACCTATTCTAAATGTTTCATATAAGAAAAACTGATAAAGTTACTATCATGTTAAGATTTAACATTCGAGGCATCACTGTGACTTGACTTGTAAAAACGAACATTTGACTGAATATCAGTATTCCAGTATGCGGCATAATTATGTTATACCCTTCACACCAACATCGGTTAGTATGCGTCGTTCTTAAAAATCACGCACTATGAATACCCATGTGAAGGGTACAACAGATACATTCGATTTGGAGCTACAAAGGTTAATATTGCCTACAATCTGATTTATACATGATCGTATAGCATTATATTCAGAAATCATCCGTTGTTTTCTATTTTCAGTATTTAAATCGGGCGGTTATACCTAATCATACAATATGGAGAGAAAACGAGAAAAAAACATGTATTTATCTTTGGGTAATTTTTCGTGTCCGTTGTCCAAAATCTCTCTCTGGCTTTGATTGCATCATGACAAAAGTGAAATAGGTATCTATAAATGTGTAGCTATGATTCAGAGCTATAATCATGACAAATGCCATGTGGCTGACATTCATATAAGCGATGTTGAGTGAGGTAAAACTTATTGAATGACCCAAGTATTTACAGAAAATGGAAATATTTTATTTACCAAAATGTCCAATGTAGGGCTTTTCAATCAAGGATCAGTGGCTTAGCTAGGTTTTTCATATTATGGAGTGGGGGAGGCGAAAAATAAGAACCGAAAATGACTTCCAGTCTGTCAACTTGCCGCCGAGTCAGACATTTTAGGGTGCGTCGAGTCGCAAATTGAGAGGGGTGCCGTCATAAGCTTGAAAGCCTGGGGTGGGGGGGGGGGGGGGGGGGGGTGGTGGTGACAAAAATAAAAATCATCTTTAAGAGGGGTGTGGACTCTCAGGTACAGTCTCCGTAAAACTGCCGTAACTTCTTCAATATTCATTTAATCTTTATAAACGTATACAGTTTTTTGCAGTAAAGGGTTCAGTGAATCCAAACATGATACTGAAATTGACCATTTTGGGGAAAATGATAAAAAACACGTTTTTTGACCCATTTTAGGTTTGGAAAAGATAACTCAAAATATATTTTGTTAAATTTTGTCATACTAGTTTTATGTTAATACTGATAACATTCCCCAGGAGCGTTTTTTTGTTGTTTTAATATCTTATTTATTTTTTGAGTTAGAGACCAAAATGTGCCAAAAAATGTGAATTTTTACCGCCAAAATCTTGAAAACATTTTTTGTGTTATTACTATCTTTTCACAATGACGATTTATTCAGCTGCAATTTGAATAAATCGCTTTTGCTCGCGGCACAGAGTCCCTCTATTAACTTGAAGTTTCTTCGGGTTTTCTTCGCCTGATTCCACAGTAACAATAGATAGGCCATTCCTTTTGTGTGCGTCTCTCCCTGCCTGCTTAGGGAGCGGCATTCATTTTTCCTAACTGATTCATAACCTCCGTGGTCTGCATTCGAAGAGATCATTCTAATTTTTTGTTCATCAGACACCATTAGAAAAACCATCACTACACTTTGGTGTATATTTGCAGTGGTTTGTTTAAATTATTAACTGTTGGCGTTCATCTTCCCGTTTTACTACTACTAGTAATAGTATTGTTATTACTAGCGGCTACAGCTTCACCATTTTACGGTACATGTCCTTTGCTTTAGTTAAAAGCCAGGACCCCTTATTAACTCTGTCATCTAGCTGTGTATAAAATCGTGAGTAGCAAAATGCCGGGAAAACGAAGGGGAATAAAGAGGAATGCAACTAACGCTAATCTAGGCCATGAAGCTCGGCCTGCCGTAAGACAAACACGGAATCATGCACGGGCGCTGGCCTAATTGACCAATTTGCACGGGCGATGCACAGGTGTTGCTTTACATAGACATCTCGATCATTTATTCCATTAGGGTCATAAAAGGACAACTATATAAGTCGAAGACAAGCAATTATCGTGTCTTATATGAAAGATAATTGTGTAAGCTTTACTTAGAAACTTCCAAAATTGAAGAAAAAATTGATTCTTGGTTTCAAAATGCCGAAAATCAGTGAAATTATGGAAATTTGGCTGAAAATCCAAGATGGCGACCGTGAGGTGTAAATGGTCAGAAAGAGGTAACTAAGTCGAGGCCAAGCAATTTACATGTTTTATATGAAAGATTATTGTATACTATTTACTTATAGACTTCAAAAATTGAAGAAAAATTAGGTCCTTAGTGAGAAAAGGTAAAAAAATCCAAGATGGCGGCTATATGCAATAAATGATCGGGGAGTAAACCTGTGGATGGCCCAATTGACTTCGGCTGTTGCCGTTACTACAAGTGATACAACAAGCTAAACTACAAGTAATTCTACACGAGGGGCGGCATCAACTGCAAGAAACAGCCGTGTTACGAACATTAATACAAACTCGGCGGCGTCGACTCCAAGAAACAGCAGTACGAACATTAATACAAGCTCGTCCACGCCTGTTCAAGCGTCCGCCCATGCTCATGCAGTCAACAATGCAATCCAGCACGGAGTTGACAGGCCGCGCACTAATGAGAGCAGCAGCAGGATTGGACCAAGATGCAGAAAATCCGCCGTCTAGCAGCATTGGACGTCCCGTCCAACACCCGGTGCAGCCAATAGGTGAACAGTTGGCCCAATCATCATTCGGGCGTACTGAACATAGACCGCAAGTTGGCGAACCCGAGAACGAACTATCAATGATGACGTCACGGCAAAATTCGCAGAATTCAGAAGCTGGGACTTCGCAAAGCGGCAACGGTATGACGAACTCTTGTCCTTCATATTCTCCGCAGTTGTTGCAAGGTTCGAGTGAGAACTCAATAATAAATTCTTTTCCTGTATTTAACGCTATTCAACAGTCGGGTGGGCCTCTGGTATCAGTGTGTAGCCCTCTCGGCGATCATTGAACTCAGGCGACAATCAACAAAATCCTCAACAGTGAGTATGTTGAATTTGGCTCTCTTACCGACAGAAACGTGTTGATTTTTTCTGGTAACAACGGTGTCGGGGGAATGGTTCTATCAGTAAATGACGAAGGGATGATGGTATGGTCTGATAGCAAGCTAAAACGCACTATTAATTCCATTCACGGGTGGACTGATTCCTTTCTCATTTTTTCGTCCATTTTTCTTAATGCTCACCGGGCATTAGACTTATTGAAATATGCGAGTTTGATACGCACAGCGGCATCTCGCTACAATGGGTATGGATGGCGTGTATACGACATTCAATTTCGCCTTAAACAAGCTCGTCAACCTCAGAGATCATGGGCCAATATAGATGGTGAGCTTTGGACTTTATGTGTGGTTTCACCTCCCAATCAACGTAATTTTCAGCCCCAAGGCCAAGGGCAATCTTCCCAGCAGTTTCGGAACAAATCAAATTCTCAAAGTCGAGTCTCCACAGGCAAATATCAGTCAGTGTGCTTTTCCTTCAATGGTTGCACTAGTCCTCAGTGCCAATACCTGTACAAATGCTCAAGGTGCCAAGTTCACGGTCATGGGTCCAAAAATTGTAAAAAAGTATCTCAAAATATCACCTTGCACATACCTCCTCACCATTTTTTCTGGTTGTTCTCATGGCCCTAATCTGCAAGTACAATTCTCCCGTAATTCTCGCTCTATTGGCAAGTTGGTTGAAAAAATATCCAAATAGGTCAGTCGCTGAGCTAGGTTTATTCAGGTGTTAGAACTGCACGTGATGCTCCCAACTTAAAATCTGTTCAACTCGATCAAAAATCTGTTGATAAAAGGCTATCCAAGGAAAATAGGGTTGGGTCGAATAGCAGGCCCTTCAAAAATAAGCCTTTAGATAGGCTCAAAATCTGAGCCTGGGAAATTCAGGCTAATTCAGCACCTTTGTCATCCACACGGTTCATCCGTAAATGATGGGATCGACCGTAGCATGTGTTCAGTTCAATATGCCAATTTTGATACAGCCGTTAACCATGTCGCAGGCTTTGGCGCCAGTGCTTTAATGGCCAAGGCGGACATCGAGTCAGCTTTTAGACTTTTACTGGTGCATCCAAGTGATTTCGAGTTACTGGGTATTTGTGTCGCAGACCAATTATTCGTTGACAAGGCTTTGCCAATTGGGAGATTCCTGTTCACCTGCGTTGTTTGAAAAGTTTTCTACGTTTGGAATGGGTTATTAAAGAAGTTTCTGGTTCTAATTTGATTACTCACTATTGTGATGACTTCATGGTGGGTCTGGCGCGCACTCCTGTAGCAGTGTTGTTAAAGTCTTCTAGCAGGTGTGTGCTGAGTTGGGCGTTCCTCTGACCAAAGAAAAGTTGGCAGGCCCAGTTTCAAATATAGTCTGCTTGGGCTTAGAAATTGATGCAGAAAAGCAGATGGTGGCGATTCCTTCTGAAAAACTTAGAATAATTACAGCTAAGATTGAGACGGCGCTGATATCTTCAAGTTTGTTGTTACGCGAACTCCAGTCTCTCATCGGTTCCCCGTCCTTTATGTGCCCTGCAGTGTCGCCAGGCAGAGCTTTCCTTCGACGTCTCATATATTTGACGTGCGATATCAAGAGGCATTGGCACCAAGTAAGACTGAGAGCGGGTGCAAAAGCGGATTTAAAGATTTGGGCGATCTTCGTGAAAGATTTCAACGGTGTCGCTATTTTTCCGGATCAGTTTTGGGTTGGAAACGAGGAATTAGAATCATTCACCGACGCCAGTGGAAGTATTGGATTTTCAGGCTTTTTCGACGGGAAATGGTTTCAGGGAAAATGGCGTGCTGAGTTAGGTACTACAAGGTCAATAGCCTGGTTGGAATTTTTTCCTATTTTCGTTGTTCTTGTATTGTGGTGTCATCTCTTGAAGTGGAAGCAGATTGTATTGAGTTTTGAATAAACAATCTTCACATGAAGTTGGTCAGAATTTTGGTCAGTGTTTGAAGTATAATGTCTTGTTTTGCGCCAGGCACATTCCAGGTTCAAACAATAACATAGCTGATGCTCTCTCCCGCTTCCAGATGGATCGATTTCGGAAGGCCGCCCCACAGGCAGATCCAACAGGCACACTGATACCAGAATTTGTTTGGGCGATCTGGAGGCAGAGGCTCAGCGCCTGCTGAAAGCATCGTTAGCACGGAGTACTCAGGTGAACTACGGTATTCTCGTTGTATTGATAGCTTTAAAGAATTCAGAAAAAAATTGTGATTTCGGTGGTCATTGGCCTGCACCACGTCGGGACATAATGGCTTACATTGCTTTCCTGTCATTGGAGGGTCGGGCATCTTCCACAATCTTTGTACAATTGGCTGCCATATCCTATGTTCACAAAATGAATTCATGGGCAGATCCCACTGATTGTTTTGTTGTCAAAAAGATGAAAGAAGTAGGCAAATGTCAAAATCCTAAGTTTGATAGTCGACGCCCAATCACTCACAAGCTACTTTGTCAATTATTAGCCATCCTTCCATCAGTATGCAAGTCAGAGTTTGAAGCTATCATGTTTAAAGCGGCTTTTCTTGTGGCCTTCTTCGGCTTTCTTCGCTTTAACTCTCAGGCCGATATTTCCTTTAAGCACAACAGGATGGAACCAGGATTGTTCGTTATTCCAAGACTGACCAAAGAGGTGACGCCATTCCTCTGTTTTTTTACCAGGGCTGTCAACACAATTTTTTGTCCAGTTCAGGCAATATCAGATTTTTTAAGTATCCGGAGCCTCGTGGACGGCCCCTTTTATTCACTTCAATAATTCACCCCTCACCAGACACCAATTCTCTGCTGTTTTAAAAGAGGGTATTACTGTTTTAGGTCCATCTCTATCAGATTATACTCCCCATAGTTTCAGAATCGGTGATGCTACGTCAGCTGCAATGTGCGGGCTCTCTGATGATGATATTCAGGCTCTAGGCAGATGGAGGTCAGATGCATTTACACTTTACATCCGTTCTGATCAGCTACAATCAAAACATTAGCATTATGTTTTGATCGAAACTCGTACACAAAGCTATTAGAAGACAAAGTGCTAATGTAAGCAAGGAAAAGATAGTGGAAGATGACTACAAAGGTATCACGTTCATGCCATTTGTCAAAGGTGTCTCAGACAAAATTTGCCGATTCTTAAATCGTGCCGGTGTTAAAACTTACTTCACCAAATAAACCAAACTCAGAGATATTGTCAGCAAACCTAAAGATCCTATGCCCAAGGGTCGTTCACCTTGCGTGTATAGCATACCATGTAGTTGTGGTGAACAATATATTGGTCAAACCAAAAGGCCTTTAAAGGTCAGATTGTCTGAACACAAAAGAGCTACATTACAAAGCAAGAAAGATAGCTCGGCACTAGCTGAACATGCGTGTGAAGAAGGTCATGAACCACTTTGGAACCAATCCAAAAGCATTGCACAGGTTTCCAATCTTAGCATGCGGCTTGTTCGTGAAGCTCTAGAGATCAGAATCAATTAATCATCTACAATCAATATAAATAACGGCAAAGATATCAGCCGCATGTGGCGCTCTCTATTTCCTACAGTATCAATCAATCCCGCCAATCGATAACAGTCTTGTAATTTGTTCAGCCAGGTCCGCAATGAACCATTATATACCCTGCCCAAGTTCGTTACAGCGTCAAACGATCTTTTCAGATCAGTGACCGCACTACTGTGCATTAGACTTTTGTAGTCTGTAGTAGACAAGGGGCAGTCTCTACGTTATTTCCATTGGTCTAGGGGCAGTCCTTTGGAGGTTCTATTATAACCAAATTTATATATAGTAGGCCAGTGGCAACCTACGTGTTCAGTGGAAGCGGCAATCCATCTGAGCGGCTCTTTTCAGAGCCACCAATTCTTTCACAAGTAGGAAAGGGCAACCTAAGTGTTCAGTGGAAGCGGCAATCCATCTAAACGGCTCTTTTCAGAGCCACCAATTCTTTCACAAGTAGGAAAGGGCACCTACCATCAAATCATCGGGCAAGGGGTAGCCCAAATGATGATAACAAGAGAAGTGGCAATCTCTATGTTTTGTTTAATATTATAATAATTTGTTCCTGAAGAAGTCAGAGCTAATCCTGACGAAAGCTTGACAGATTTAACTCGTCCGACGGCGAACCCGTTAAAACTTTTAACTTATATTATGAATACCCGTCGTAAAAGCCTATCTCACAATTAGCATTATATTTAATCACGCACTTGATTTTATCCTTAGGTTGTTTTGCTGTTCCCCTATCCTCGTTTTTTGTTGTTTGTTTTTGTAATACCAAATAATACATAATACAAAATACCTTCCTCTCTTTATCTTCCTTCTTCTCGCTTACAGGTCAAATGCGTACCCTTGTAATAGGCGATATTATTGTGGGCCGCCTCTCTGGTAAAAATGTCCAGTTGAGGGGTGGTGGCAATGTTCATTGGCATGGCTCCGGGGGGGGGGGCAGGATTCAGGATCTAAAATCTATGTTAGATACCTACCTACGTAGACGGCAAGTCCCTACCACAATCCTTATTCATATCGGGTCCAATAACATGTTTCACACGCGTGTCGGCCTTATGCATTTGCAGATCACCGAGCTCTTAGGAACCATTAGGCAACTTTTCCCCGCAACTAGAATTATCTGGTCAGACATTTTAGTTAGGTCATACTATCTGGGTGATGGTCCGAGAGCCCAAAGAGCTTGCATTCTTGCAACTGGCAGTGTCAATAGGTCCGTTCACAAAATGTATCATTCTTTGCCTAATACTCACTACATTGTCCACTGTCATGAGATCAAGGCTCACTACTACTCTCTTTATCTCTATGATGGCACTAACCTCAGTGACTTGGGTAAGCAGTGCTTGCTCACCCACTCGCAAGATGCACTGGTTGCCTTCAATGCAGATCCAAGTCTGATCGCGTTTCCACCACAGGGCTAGTCGGGGTGTTGTCTGTGCGGGGGGAGGGGGGGGGGGGGGGTGGTATGTGTATGTTATCCTTATTTCTCCCTTTTGATCAAAGTGGCGCATAATTTGCATGAAATATCGAGCAAAATAACGGAAAGTGTGTTAAAGTTTATTCCAGTGAAAATGGGTAACAATTGGCTCCAAAAACAGCAAAAAAACTCTCAGATTTGGCTCACAAAGGCCACTAGAATTGAACAACATTGTGCGTTGCGCACACTATACCGCGTAATCATACCGTGGTAACGCGTCGCGTGCATGTTTGCGCAAGGGCTTATTGCCGCGGCACTATACGCACTCCTACACAAGGCGCAGAAGCCACACGGGAAATGGTTATAGGCCTGTTGGTAGGGGTATGTGGTGTCATGTTGGGGTGGGGTGGGGGTGGGGGGTATAAAACCACGGGAAATGGTTTAGGATATGCCTAGGGTTATAGTGATGTGGTACAAGTAGCGTTTTGCGGGGGTTAATGAAGCAACATGATTTCTTTACTGTCAGTTAGCATGCCAAACAATCCAAGGGACCGAGGGTTAATGAAGTAGCCACGGGAAATGGTTTATGGTGTTATGATTATAAATCAACCTGGTTGGGGTGTGTGTATGGGGGTGTTGTAGGGGGTTTATGTGGTTTCAGAGGTACCGAGGGTTAATAAAGTAATGCGGTTTGAGAGGTAGGGGTTAATAAAGTAACCACGGTAAATGGTTTGGGAGGGTTAGATCATAAATCAACCTGGTGTGTGTGTGTGTGGGGGAGGGTTGTAGGTGATTTATGTGGTTACAGAGGTAGCCTAGGTAATGCGTTGGGGCATAACCCCGGGGGCATACACTCTAGCGGGGGAGGGGGGGGGGGGTTATGATTATAAATCAACCTGGTTGGGTGTGTGTATGGGGGTTGTTGTAGGGGGTTTATGTGGTTTCAGCGGTACCGAGGGTGAACAAAGTAATGCGGTTTGAGAGGTAGGGGTTAATAAAGTAACCACGGTAAAGATTTAGGAGGGTTAGATTATAAATCAACCTGGTGTGTGGGGTGGGGTGGGTGGGGGTAGTAGGGCATTGATGTGGTTACAGAGGTAGCCTATGTAATGCAATGCAGCATAACCATCTAGCGGGGACGCCGCTAGTATTGATAAATTGAATAATTTAGAATTCTCCTTCTCTTAGGATTCTCCTTGTTGACGACATCTAGCGCTAGAACCTTATCAAACAGTTGTTATTGTAAATGTCAGAAATGTTCTATTGATAAATTGAATTATATCAACAACCAGTTGTTATTGTAAAATTCTGAAATCTTATATCGGAATTTGATCCCTTAGTGTGGCCGTGTCATAGCCCCCGGGTATGAGTCCGGCGTCTACATGTAGCCTTCTCCCATTTCATTTCCACCAATTGATTATCTTAAGATTTGATTCTGAAAAATATGTGTAACACTAATGTGTTCTATTATTTTGAAAAAGTTTGATTTGTTTAAATTAATAAAATGTTCTACTACTCGTTTACTCGGAGGCAATAGC
Source organism: Ophiura sarsii (assembly GCA_035610835.1). Classification (NCBI taxonomy): domain Eukaryota; kingdom Metazoa; phylum Echinodermata; class Ophiuroidea; order Amphilepidida; family Ophiuridae; genus Ophiura; species Ophiura sarsii. Next base: position 35,432 of record JAYJML010000181.1, on the reverse strand, counting down.
ACACTTCTTGGGCAATTTGCTATCCACCAGTAATCAGTTTCACCTGATTTAAGGGGGGGGGGGGGGGGAAGGGTGGACTAATGGAAGTTTTTGATTTGATTTATTTTTGAATTTGTGAATGCTGTAATTATTGAACTATTAATCAAATGCATATAAAAGGAAATGGATCAGAGAATCCAAATTTGGCGTCAATGTTGACCAACAATGTTGATTTTTTTTGAGAATTTTCTTTTTTTGAACAAAGCTTACAATATTAATTTTGAGTAAAAAATGCCCAAATCGCTTGATTATGATGTAAAGACACTTAGTTGCCCAAAAAGTGCCAACAAAGTGGGAAAAAATGGAAACTTTTTTTATATTATATTACCAAATAATATCTTCTAAACGGCTAAACTAAAGCTTTTAGATAAACCGCTCACCTCTGTGAAAGTTTTAATTATTTATCGATTTCCAAAATGGCCGCCAAATAGTTCAAGTTTATGTTAAATCTTAACAAGCTAATGGAACATCATACAATGTATACGAAACCTAGGGGATGTATATCTAGTTGACGTATTTTGAAATGTCCAAGATGTCCACCAAAAAGGTTCAACTAACTGAAGAGCATCATCATCATCATCCTTCGGCTGCGGAGCAGGCGACCACAAGTTTTCTCCAAGCACGGCGATCTGTAGCAACAGTGGCTATCTGACGTTCTTGAAACATGCCTTCATTGTCACCAAGTAAGCGCTGTATGTACTTCAAGTATGATGTGCTTGGACGACCAGGTCTCCTTCGACCATGTGTTGGTATGTAAGTGGCATACATTCTAGCAGGCTCTTCATCAGGGAGACGGAGAATTTACTCCAAGGAATCTCAGCTGGCGATTTTTTACACGGTTTATAAGAGGCTCTGTCATGGTCATGTCATAAATGGTTGTGCTTGGGACATGATCCATGCGTTTGATGTTAAGCATTATCCTGTAGCAAGAGGTAGCATTGGCATTTATTTTGCACTCCATATCTTGAGATATCACCCAGGATTCACAGCCATACAGCAAAATCGTCACACAGGTGGTGCTAAATAATTTCACTTTTGTTGCGATAGCTACTTGAGGACTCCTCCAGAGGTGTTCCAACTTCCAGAATTCGCACCATGCCAATGCCCTGAGTCTTTTAAGGTCACTTGCACCCAATGCCATCATAGAGCCCAGATATCTGAAATTGTTCACATGGCTGATGGTTTCCCCATAACCCTGTAGTGTTGGGTGAGGATTGCAGTTGGCCGTCATATACTCTGTTTTGGGAACGCTAATGATGACGCCAAGGTCTTTTGCTGCTGCAGCAGTTTTTGTCAGCTGGGTCTGAGCTCGTGGAATTGTGGTCTCAAGTAAGGCAATATCATCAGCAAAATCAAGGTCGTTTAGAACAACGGCGGGATGACGTCTAGAGCGGCGCTGATGTGCCACAATTCCTGAGTCAAGGTCAGATGTGGCTTTCTTCAATAGGCAGTCTACCAGTATCACAAATAGGAATGGAGCTAGGACATCACCTTGTAGCACTCCAGTGGAGACAGCAAAATGATCTGAGATGCTGCCATCTACCATCACAGCACTACTGAAGAGCAGTAATACTTTACTGTAATGAAAAGCCGAATCAGCTTGCAATCCACCCATTCAACTCATTCATAATGTTTCAAGGAACGATTGGAGGATACTAAAATGGTCATCGTGATGACTATTTTATTAAAATTACCTCTATTTATATCTCTGGATGAACTTTGACTCCAAGTGATAATTTAGATACACAACTCACTATTTAATGACCCAAGCCGTCATCAGCTAACCGCAGGTGATTATTGAATTACCCTAAGTGAATATTTATTGACTCGATCCAAGTGACCGTTGACACAAAGTGATTGTATAATAATAATAATATTACCGTTCTTATAATATAGCGCTTTCCAAAATGCAAGCACAGATATCAGAATCCTTTGGTCGCTACACTTAGGCGGCTACCAGTCGACAAGTGCACAAGCCTATCAGCACTACTTAGATTTTGATATCCTAACAGCTCCCCAAATATCGCTTGGGTCGACGAAGCAATTGAGACTAAGTACCTTGCCCAAGGATACAAATATGTTGGCCGTAGCGGGGCTCGAACTCACAACCTTTGCATCGTGAGACCGGTGTCTTATCCACTAGACCACACACGCTCTCATATAGTGACCACGAGTGATCATATCATTACCCCAGGTGATCATTTAGTCAGGCCCCTGCTACTGAGATTCTCGGCGGCTGTTACTCCGATACAACGTGCAAATCCTATGGAAACAATTGTTAAGACAGACGGGACCGGCTAAATACCGGGAACAGCATGGTGAAACGGCCAATGAAAAATAACATCGTAGTAAAAGTCATCGTACATAGACCCTATGTTTTTCCCGAACAAAAACTGAACGTCACACACTTGTGATACCGCCCTCACAAAAATAAATGGTATAATTTCCACTTGGTCTAATATCCATTTGGTCTAATTTAAATCATAATGGCGTCTACGTTGAGCGGAGAGGCTACGTACGGCCAAAAAGAAACTGAGACTCGACAAGAATAAATGCACTCATTTCGCCTGTATGCAAACAACAATTTATATCAATTTATATCATGGTCTCGGTTTAATCATGTTAATGTAGGACTGACAATTTAGCTGAACAAAGACAATGCAGGCTAACTTTAGGCGGAACTGTGGCAGTCTTATGGAGTTCAAACTTTAACTGGATTGTCCCAACATTCTTGCGAGGGCGCCCACTGTTCTCGATTTCTAAAAGAGTAAGTCCTCCTTAGTATTCCTTCATGATTTAGTGATCAAAATCTTAAGTAAACAATTAGTGACCCGAACGGTCGCTTAATTACACCATCATCATCATCATTGGTCAACCGTGGACGAAATGGAGGAAGCATAAGCAACATACTGGTCCCAGACTTTCCTGTCATTCATGGGTTGGCGGATCTGGTGGATCTAAACCCATGTCGTTCTTGACGGTATCAGGATACTGAAGGGGTCTTCTACCTCTGTTAGCTTTCCCACCAGGAGGAGTCCAGAAAATTAGACGGGAGATAGGCTGGTTGGTTGTTCGTATGCAGTGGCCAGCAGAACATAAACGGCGCTGCCTGATTATTGATGTTATGGGGGATATCGTCATCCCATACACCACAGTGTTTGGGATGTGATCCCTCCAACTGATGTTTTAATATTCTACGTAACAGTTGTGTATAGCATCCGTTGATTCGGTCTTCAATTTTCCTGCTGATGGTCCATGTTTCAGAGCCGTACAACAAAATGCTTTCTACGCAGGCATTGAATGGTCTGATTTTTGTTGTTCTTTCGAGATCAGACTTCCAGATCTTCTTATAAGATATCGCTTCCCGGCCTTTTGGCTAGGAGCTTGTGCCTTGTCCTGTGCCTTGTCCCGTCCCTTGTCCTGGGCTTGCCCTATGCCAAAGTTGTTCCTAGCCACGGGTTGGCGCCAATATTGAAAGCCAATATTGGGCCAATGAAGCATCAATATTGGGCCAATATTGTAATGTTGTCTGGGTTAAAGTTTAGCCAAAAAAGAAAAAGATTAACTAACATTCTTTAACCAACCACTGTTGGTTAAAACATATTAACCAACAAATAATTAAAATTGTAACCAACCACAGGTTAAATGTTAACCAACCAATTGTGTGGTTCACCTTGTAACCTCCCCGTTGGTAAAACATTTTAACCAACATGGTTAAAGATTTTAACCTTTGTCCTGAGAGTGTAGACACTTAGGATGTCGAACTTGCGATCACGGTGTACCGAGTCAAAAGCCTTAGAGAAGTCTAACATTGCTGGTTTTCTTACTTTCTCCCAGTCATTTTATTGATGACTCTCCATGATTCTGTGTGTTTGTTGGAATGGGATGCCTCCTGAATTTGGGAGATCTTCTCATTTAGCAAGTTTTCCTCTTCTGAGAGATATGCTTCCTTGAGCTCGTGGCGGGGTTAAATAGTAGCATCACCCTGATCTAATGCATTTTGAAGTCTACTTCTTGTCGCTCGTACAGACCGACACTGTGATATAGACTTGAATTTCCTCTTAGGCCTCTTGGGAAGTACTTCTTTGGCTTCTTTTGACTTCTTCAAGACAAGCTGTGGATAGGTGGTTGTAATTCTCCTGGGCAAGAAGGTCCTGAAGTTCATCTTCATCGATTTAACACTTCTTCGACATATTTTTCCTGTAGTTGGCTGTCCTGGCTCACTGCTTTGAAGTTTAGGGAGCAAGATATATTTGCACTTCTCTTTGGAGCACGAGGACTCAGTCGTACACTGGCTGTAACAATTCTGTGGTCAGATCCAACTGTCGAGAAGGAGCTGTTTGTTTCTACATTGCGGATGGAGTTGCGCCACTTCTTCCTTACTAAGATAAATTCAATCTGTGCTTTGGTAGAGTCTGGGTACTTAAAGGTCCACAGCTTGCGTTGGGGCTTCCTAAAAGAGCTGTGGCTCACAATCAAATTGAACTCATTTACAAAGTTACAAAGATGTGACCCGTTCCGGTTGGTGAGGTCATGGAAGGAAAACTTAGGGACATCTGATCCTAATTTGGCATTAAAATCACCGCAGATCAAGACTACGTTGTGTTGAGGAATGCTGCTAAGTGCGTCTGACAAGTCTTTGTAGAAGGGAGTCTACAAAGACTGACAAGTCTTTGTATAATTACACCAAGTGATCAATCAATAACCCAAATTACCAGTTAATTACCCGGAGTGATTGTTTAATGACCATGAGTGATTTAGGGGTTCAATAAGGTTTCGGAGTTGTTTATCTTGAATCGACAACGGTAAGACGGGTTTATTTTGCGAGGGCAGCTTCCCGTTCAACAACGACCAAACATATTTACATAATTCATATGTGAATAGCGTTTTGGAAAATTGATGAAAACAAGTAAAAAACGTGGTTTAATCCCGGGTTTAATAGGCTTAATTTGACATAAAAAAATAGCTGCTCTTTAAAAAACGGAACAAAATGTTTACGTTTTATCATAATTATGCCCTTATTTGGACATCATCCGTTCCCTGTAAATGGGCGAGGGAACTTCTGAATGGGATGGGTTACAAAAGGTAAACATTAGAGAAGACAAATTATTGCGCAAGTAATTGTGGTATTTAAAATATTTTGTAAATAGCATTTTATTCACACACCACCTTTAACATTCAGAGAAAAATTAAATCAAGAATGCGTTTAATTTACATAACACATTATGATATGTTTACAGAATATCAAATTAGACACACCTCCATTTCAATAGTGGTACGGTCCAAATAGATCTGAGGGTTGTCATTTCACCGCGCGATGATACCAAATGGCGATTCTCTTGTGCTGGGTAGCGACCGTTTCGGCTAAAATTGTGGCTTTAGGAATGGTCCGTGACATATGGCCCTCGCCAAAAATATTTTCCTCAGGGATATAGCTACATTTTGGTATATAAAGCTGTTTGCTAACTTTAAGAATCGCATGGCGAAATGCATTTATACGCCGAAAAAACGGGCGAAAGAATGAACACATTTTGCGAACATTTGTTGTTTGTTTACAATTTTGCATCGATGCATGGTTTCCAAATAAGGTTCGCCATCCTATTAATTTGCATATGAAGTGTGGGTTTATCTCAAATCAACAACGCTTTGTTACTGTACTTAAGGTATGGGGGAGTTGTTGAACATCTAATGAACCAAAGTGATATTCGATTGACCACAACCCATCATTTAAGGACCCACGCCGTCATAAAGTGCTCAACAAAAGAAAGTCGTACACTTTGTTTAGGTCAATTAAAGTAACTTTTGATTGTTTTTTTACCAAACAGGCTAGATAGACATTTGGATTAATCCTTTAGGCACATTTTGATACCAAACATAACACCTAGCAACAAAGATAAACCATGATTAGCGCCATTTAAAGAAAATTAATCAATTTTCAAAAGTCACATTTTCAATTACTAAACGGGTGTGTGCGAGGTTCACCCGTGTGTGACACTGTTATTAACCAGGATTGACCGGCGGGCAATCGATCACACTGTGCAGCCGTGTCCATCGCGTACTTGTTAACAATTAGTGTTTTCTTCCGCGTAGTGTATTGAAAATGTGACTTTTGAAAAGTGACTAATTTGATATAAATGGTGCTAATTATGGTTTATCTTTGTTGTTATGTGTTATGAATGGTATCAAAATGTGCCTAAAAGATTCATCCAAATGTCTATCTAGCCTGTTTGGTAAAAACATAATCGAAAGTTACTTTAAATGACCTAAACAAAGTGTACGACTTTCTTTTGTTGAGCACTTTATAAAAAACACAAGGGATTTTAATGACCCCAAGTGACTATGCATTGACCCCAATCCAAGTGATACATTTTTTTGTATTGATTTTGAATTTTTAAACTTGCAACTCAGAAGGACATTTACAGACAGAAAAGTTCAACAATACTTAGTAATACAAATGCATATTACATAATAATATGTAATAGCTGGCAAGCAATAGCTGGCAAGCAATAGCTGGCAAGCAATAGCTGGCAAGCAACAGCTGGCAAGCAACAGCTGGCAAGCAACAGCTGGCAAGCAACAGCTGGCAAGCAACAGCTGGCAAGCAACAGCTGGCAAGCAACAGCTGGCAAGCAACAGCTGGCAAGCAACAGCTGGCAAGCAACAGCTGGCAAGCAACAGCTGGCAAGCAACAGCTGGCAAGCAACAGCTGGCAAGCAACAGCTGGCAAGCAACAGCTGGCAAGCAACAGCTGGCAAGCAACAGCTGGCAAGCAACAGCTGGCAAGCAACAGCTGGCAAGCAACAGCTGGCAAGCAACAGCTGGCAAGCAACAGCTGGCAAGCAACAGCTGGCAAGCAACAGCTGGCAAGCAACAGCTGGCAAGCAACAGCTGGCAAGCAACAGCTGGCAAGCAACAGCTGGCAAGCAACAGCTGGCAAGCAACAGCTGGCAAGCAACAGCTGGCAAGCAACAGCTGGCAAGCAACAGCTGGCCTGATCGCCGCGCCGTATATGTGACAGGGGTATTATAGTAGATTCATAAACTCTGGCGTATACGTTTCGATTTTGGACCTCGTCCATTGGGCGTTAGAGGAACCAATTATGACCAATGATGAAACAGCGGTTCATTTATAGATGTTATTATTTGCGCTCCATAATCAAATGCTATTCATGATGGTGGTGTGGCTTATGAACAGGGCTGATCATAGCTTTACAATCACGACAACCAAATACTTAATCCAACAGCTTGAAATATAATCCCTTTGGAAGCGGTCACCACAATGAAAACAAATCGACCATCATTGACCGTAACCAGTTTTCAAAAGAAAATATGTTTGTCATTTTACCTATTCATTATTTAGTGGATACTTTTTATTATGATCCATATTCATTATGAACATGGAATAAAGGAGAAACATTGAAATACAAAATATCCGTTCTACGTATTTATTTGAGAGAAAAAATTAAATAATGCAATCATCATTTTTGTATAAAACAAAACCATTTGTCCTAACTAAAGAAAAAGTTATATCAAATAAACGTTACTTTATGTACTTCTGGCTATGAGACCACCTGAAGACCTTTATCAATTTTATTTGAATAACAACGCATCTTCCCGATCAAAAACACGCGGGCAATTGACAACAATTGTTTGCAGGCAAAGTTATGCGGATAATTCAGCCGCAAGTTCCCTGCCACTAGGTTTAATAATTATAGTTGTTCACCCTATCTGTACATCACAGTACTGTTACAGGCACTGATAATGACACGGTAGTAACCTTGCATATTACGATTAAGTTTGAGTCCCTCCCATTTTTTTGCATCTGTTACCTCTGAATGAAATGGTCAATCGGCCAATGTCTGTGAATCAACTATAGTGATACCTATTAATGCTACTATTTAAAACATAATACACTCTCAGAACAGGTATTAAAAACCCATGGGTTAAAAAAAATGTTGGTTAAAAAGTATACTACATTGGTTAAAAATGAAGCGTTGGTTAGAAATTACTTTTAATACTGCGTTGGTTAAAGAGTAAAAATATAATTCATTTTTAGTTTATTCAACGTTGGTTAAGGCATCATAATTTTAACCAACAATAGGTCATAACAAGATTCCCGCCAAAGAATTTCAATGGCGTGAAAATATCTTGTGCATATTATTAAGACCACGTCAGAATTTGTATATGAAATCAATCGTGTTATTTTCCACCCCTGGTACTGCCCGATATAAGCCTTGGTTCAAGACGGCTCTATCCTCCCCCACCTCCATCCTACCCCCTCCCTACACCTTCCCTCCCCATCCCACCACACCACCCACCCCTCCCCTCCCCCATCCCACCACACCCATTCCACCTCACCTTTACCAACAATAACCACCGCGACCGGTGGGTAATTTTCACGGTCCGGCGACTGATATAGCTCTACACACAGGCAGCCAACTGATAGCTCTACTCTACACACAGACAGCCGCGGACCAGGGGCGGAAAATAACACGATTGATTTCATATACAAATTCTGACGTGGTCTAAAAATTGGGGCCGCTTTTACAAGTTATCGCTTCCCGGCCTTTGGGCTAGGATCTTGTGTCTTGTCCCTTGCCCCATGCCAAAGTTGGTCCTGTCTACGGGTGGGCGCCAATATTAAAAGCCAATAATTGGCCAATGAAACATCAATGTTGTAATGCTGTCTGGGTGAAAGTTTAGCGAAAGAAATAAAAGTTTAACCAACATTTGTTAACGAACTACTGTTGGTTAAAACATATTAACCAATAAATGATTAAACATTGTAACCAACCACAGGTGAAAGTTTAACCAACCACTGTTTTTTAACCAACCAACAAATGATTACAAATTGTAACCAACCACAAGTTATTACTGTTTTAACCAACCAATTGTGTGGTTCACCTGGTAACCTCCCGTTGGTTAAAATTTTAACCAACATGGTTAAAGATTTTAACCTTTAACCTTTGTTCTGAGAGTGTAACAAATTCTTGAAACATATGTTTGACCAAAACTATATGTTTTGCAGTAAATATATCCAGCACATATTTTGTATAACACTAACTCTCGTCACAAATATCTTAAAACACGTTTTAACTTCAAAGTAAGAATTAACAAACTATACTTACATAAAATGACGGCGCCATCATTTTATTTTATATTCTTAGAGGGGGGGGGGGGGGGGGGGGGGGGGGGGGGGGGTTAAGACAAATCTTGGGTGTGGGAATAAAAAACGCAAAAATATTGGCTTTTAAAGTAAACATTTCTGGAAATTAACTTTTAAGTTAATTTTAAAATTTAAAATTTGGTCAAGTAATTTAAGCCAACTTTAGGCACTTATATGACATTAAAAGTCAACGTGTTCGATTGGTGTGGACATACTGGAAGGTGGCTTGAGCTGACTGGACTGGGGAAAAGTGCGTGCAATGATCGTGACTGAGGGACTGTGGGACGCGGGCCCCAATCGCCGCCCGCCCCTCCACCCCCCCCCCTCCCCGCTCCCCCCCCCCCCCCCCCCCCCTCTCTCCTCTTACTTATACACCACCTCCCCACCATATTGGCACCGCCACAGTGTACGACTTCATTTATAGCATGTTTAGCATTAATTGTTAGAGTCAGTTTTCTGAGTAAATGAACAATGTCCACCTTTTATTTTGAATTGCTATTAGCTCATTTCTTATTACTGTATTCATTAATTATATTGTCTAAAAGTATGGACACCCATTTTTTAGTAAAGTTAAAAAATTAAGAAATCAACATTTTATAGAAATAACAACAACTCGCGTTGAGAAAATAAACAATACAGGTAGTCGTGCTGTTAGTCTTTTTCTATGACAGTATTATAATACATACAGGTTGTTCCGAAATTAAGGACAACCATGTTGGATGTAGCAACATAATTAGAAAGGTCGTTTATATACAGAAACACTGACAATTATTTTGAAAAGCTGGGTGATTGTTCTAATTCAGGATTAACAAATATAATTATAAAAGCGAGAGAGAAGGAGGAGAGGGGAGAAAGATCATAAGAGAAGAAGTAGAGAAGGGGAGGAGGGAGAGAGTGAGGAGAAGAGGGAAAGAGAGTGGACGGAAGGGAGAAAAAGACGAGAAAAAAGTTGACCAGCAAATGATGCTCCTCTCTTGTCACCTCTCCTCATAATATGCATATAATTATTCTCCTCTAGGTCATCAAAACACATTACATTAATTTCAATATAAAAATAATATAAATATTTACATTTGTATTTAGCTTCAATTATTATACGGGCATTTCTGAGTATACTTATGTCAATCTTGACCGCGTAATTTTTTATATTGCAATGGAGTTTTGAGCAATAACTGAATCTGTTATATATTTGTTATATCTCTTTGAGTTGTACACATAATTATTAACATGTTTTACAATTCTTTGAAAATGGATTTTTAAAACGCATGTGCTTCCGTTATAAAGGGTTCAACAAAAGAAAGTATACCACCTTTGTTTATGTCATTTTGAGTAACTTTCAATTTGTTTTTGTCCAAACAGACTAAATAGGCATTTAGATGAATTTTTTAGGCATAATTTGATACCAAATTTGTCCCCTAACAACAAAGATAAACTATGATTAGCACCATTTAAAGGAAAATATCCCATTTTCAAAAGTATTTCCAATACACAGCACGAGAAGAATAGGCCAATTGTTAACACACACATATGCCGTATTTTATCCCGTACTGATCACCGCGCATATCCCTCAATGCGCGGGCTAATTCAAATGTAAACTGATGCATGGGTGAAGGATTTGAATGTAAAGGAATGTTATGGATGGGGAGAACATGGACAGATTAACCAAATCTTCTCGTGTTGTATATTGGAAATGCGACTTTTGAAAATGGGATATTTTCCTTTAAATTGTGCTAATCATGGTTTATCTTTGTTGTTAGGGGGGCAAATTTGGTATCAAATTATGCCTAAAAGATTCATCTAAATGCCTACCTAGCCTGTTTTGGTCAAAAACAAATTGAAAGTTACTCAAAATGACATAAACAAAGTGGTATACTTTCTTTTGTTGAACCCTTTAATACGCACACATTGAACATATTATTGAGTATACAAAACAGTGTTGGTAACACGTAAACAAAACCACCATGATTAAAGGCATAGCAGGACGACGATGGCCACGCGATTTCATCGTTCCAATAATGGCAACGGGAAGGTGCACCATTTTGAAATATTTTTGGAGTTATTCTGTTACCCTTCACAGAGGTATTCATAGTGCATGATTTTGAAGAACGACGCATACTACCCGATGTTGGTGTGTAGGGTATAACAGAATTATGCCATATTTTTAACAGTCATCGCCCGGTTAACGATGAAAATAATTCTAAAAATAGCATTTACAATGGAGTTGGTTAGCCCCAACTCCAATGGTTTTGGATTGGAAAAAAATGCTTCTAATTATGATGAATTTTTCAAAATGATAAGATTAACATTCGCGATTACGTGTTATTCCAATACGAATTTAATGTTGAGTAAAACGTTTACTCAACGTTGAGTAACTATGCAACATGAGTCCAACAGTTGAGTAAACATTGCTCAATATGTTAAACATTTTACTCAACTGTTGAACATATTGGGCATTTTTACTCAACTGTTGAACATATTGGGCATTGTTTACTCAACTGTTGAACTGTTGCATAGTTACTCAACGTTGAGTAAACGTTTTACTCAACATTTTAGCCGTGTATTATGTTTCATGAAACGCCCTCTCTCTCTGTCAGTTTTTCCTCTAAATCCAGTGTGTTCAAATTACTTCAAAATCATGGTTTGAATGGGTTAAAATAAACTGTCGGGGTTAACGAGCAAAATTTCTCTTATCGGCCGAGTGTAACCGTTTTAAACCTCACAATACCGATTGGTTAGAACAATAGTCCATCTGTATACTAAGGATCAGGACAACCATTAATAAGGGGGCTGTTAACACAAAAACATGACATATTTAACTTTGTAACTATATATTAATGTGATGCACATGAAAGTATACATTTTTGGAAAGGAAGAGTCGGAGAATCCATTTTTGGTATCAAATTTCACTAAAAATGCTGATATCTTAAATGTTGATCATAAGATCACTTTTTTGGCTCAACATTTGCTGCAAACGTAGCAGAATCAGTTTTTGGTAAAAAGTGCTGAAATTGCATCATAATTATCCCCAAAAAAGTGCCAAAAAGTTAAAAAAAAATGTAGGGTAAAAATCACTTTAGATACCACGGAGTGCATTTGGCCCAAATGTCACTCTAAACGGTGAACTGTTGTAAGTCGGTGACTGTATAGTACTGTGAAGTAAGGTACGTCAATTATTTCGAGCCTGGGTTTCAGTCTGTTAAAATCCAGCGCTGCATACTCAGTGGGTGCGTCGGTTTGAATTGGAGGGCGCATCTTTTGGATGAGATTTGAAATGGCCGACTTCCTGATATATCAAACCCTCTGCATTAACCTGTATGTATCATAGATGAGAAAGCCGGAAGTATTAGATAACTTCAATCATATCAATTTGTAGTGTGCCCAAGCCCTCTTGAGACTACCATGACTACCATTGAATCTGTTAACACTTGCCACGCAGCTATTAGTTTTGCCATATAAAAAAAATATTTTTCAGAAACCTTTCCCAACTTTCAAGGTCTATATTACAAGGATTACTGAACCAATACTAGGCATGTTTGTACTTATTTCAAGACATTTCACTTCCAAATATGGTAATGAAATTCAATAATGTTGATATTTTTTAAACATTTTGGAATGTCGTCTGCAGACGCGTGCCGCGTGGAAAGTGGAAAGTGGTGGTAAATGTACGATAACCCTAACTCCCCAGTCAGTCTCCCCATGCCCCGGGGATCGAACCCCGGACCGCGTGCATGCAATTCAGACTACTTATAGTCAGCTTCAACAGTTTTGTTTTACCATTTGGTAGCCCATCGTATGCAGGCACGAGACAGGCCGGGTGAGCGGGCGGTAATCATTTGCCAATAATGTTGGCCCCTTAGTCTTCATGGTCTTATAACAGCTTAGTTTTGGTGGTTATAACCACGGTTACGTGCTTAATCAAATAACAACAATAAACATATTGGATTATCTACTTTTGCCACTATCATGAATTTTAAATTGACCGCCCATCAAATCAATATCTATATTTCGGTTAATGAAGCACGTCAGAGTAACTTTGACATCATTGGCCCATTTCTTTCATACAGCAATCGTCTTGGCATGGATACGCCATTTACGAGGAGATCCTCGAACTGGAATTAGATTGAATGAAAGTGTTGCATCATTTCACAATGTCTCACTGCATGACCAGTCATATTGTGCAGAGAGAGTCGAACTAATAACATGTCATTATGGAATAGTCCTATTCAATACGGTACCAGTTCGAGGCTCTGCTCGCGGCGACGAAATGGTGGGTATACATATATCAGCAAATGTTGATTGAATACATTTTTGAGATCGCGGTTGGCTTTCCAAATCAACTGAGCCAATGCATGTGCAATTTGTATAATATGCGTTTATATATTGTTGAACTAACCGGATTTTATCGAGGTGGGAGGAAAGTGTAGGAATTGTAGGTTTCAGTCACACATTCGACTACATTACCAACATTTATTATATAAAATGAAATCCATTCTCCACTTACATTAGTGTTTTCCGAATCTCTTTTATTTCTCCCACCCCCATATGAAACCCTTAGCTACGCCACTGCGTAATATCATTTTAAGGACCAGCTCAGGAGTGGGATTTTTAACTTATGATAATGTTACCCCGGGATGTTACCCAGTCTTACCGTTCTCCCGTTATCTGTATTTTCTTCGTTAAGCACAGGATTTACATTGGCAACATCATCATAAACATCCTCGTCACCTACAACAAGTACAAAGGCACACACCAGTTAGATTATTAAGGCAATGACCGCCTGCGTATAATCATGCTAAAGAGTGCGTATCACGTCAATAGCAAATATTATAATATAAGTCTCACTAATTATAAAAGCATGTAACGGATTAATTGGTGGAAATTTAAACAATTAAGGGAATATGAAATAAACGCACTGGAAATAAATCACTTCAGTTTGGCACTGAAACAATTAACCTGAGATGTTTCGAGCGCCGTTTTAGTAATAATTACAGTGACGGCACACAATCAATGAAATTATAAAATTCTGAGTGGTGATTAGGAAACTTTTAGCGTTTATTATTTCTGTACTCTAACGGGATCCATTGTTTTGTTAGTGCCTTTTTTCATAATGATAGTTTGGAGATGCAATCTTATGAAATGAGGATGGTTCCACATTACAGGGCGACTCAGAGAGATTTTGCACGGATTGAAACGAACCTTTGACCTTGAGGTGTGCATTAAACCATTACACATACCTAACTTTTAAGTTAATATAGATAAGCTCACGTACGTGTAAGCTTATCTATATTGCACGTTTCTTTTCTTATGTCAAGTAGTAAATGTTTGAATTTCATCGAATTAAATTACCTGTCTTAAAGTTAACATTTGCATACGTGGAGTCCTCTGCTGAAACACCTAATTGTGAATACAATGAATGATATGAAAATGGGTGTGAATGATATGATAATGCAATACGGTTATGTCAGCAAAAGTGAGAACAACTATGAATTTTCTACCCCTTCCACTACCTCGCCCCTACCAGGACTTAATCCTCTAATGTTTATGCGAATGATTTGTAGTCTAAAATAATAAATATAGATGAGTATAGCTCTCCAAACATATATTTCAGGCTCATTTAAGGGTCCTAAACAAATGACTGGTTTTAGTTAAAGGTACGCGCTCTTATTCGAAGTGACAAACCAGAAATGATGATTAAATACCATATAGACACAAAACTGATAGGTAACAATTACTTTAAATAATGAGATATGAATAGTATGAATACATTAAACCACTAGAAACTCATATCCAGTAGGCCTGTGCTCGATTTAATCACATTCTTTAATTCCATGATATCCTCAAAAATGTTCATCATAAATATAAAATAGCTTACAAATCGAGCATGATGCGTCACCATGATCATAACATAACATAACAATGAGCATTTATATACAATGGTACCACAGCGCTTAACAAAATGAAAATATAAAATTTAAAAAAACCTGTGTTAAACATCACTCGCACTATGACGGTGGAATAATTTTTAAATTGAGTCAGTGATGTGACGCGGTAAATTGCCTGATGTGACGCAGTACATTGTTCCACAAAAATGGGCCGGAGGCATAAAATCCTTTTGACGTTCAACTAAATTGTTGGTTCTACCAGGGACAATCAAATGGAGGGACAAGAAACTATTGTACTATTAATATAAGTATGCGTGTTGCGGGGGTACAAATATCATCAGTTGAGCAAGCATACACAATACATTCATGAATGGGCACTGGTACAAATTTCAGCAATCATACTGCACGAGTCGCTGTGTGTCTTGCTCGATACGGATGGACCCTTAGTCGGGTGAAAGCTCGACATGACCGTGAAGTAGGGTATAAATGGGATTTTATTGCTGAAAATCATGGATGAGTAAGTCTAGATTCACACCACCGGGTGCCAAAATGGTACTCTTGGGCAACTTTTTTTATTGACGTCTTTTAAGACATAATAATGACAGTTATAATAATGACAAATATATTTGCAACACAAACATCTTGTGTTTGGTATGAAATTAAAGCACGGCCTATATATTCAAATTCAGGCTAATGAAGCAATCGTTTTTATTTTAGCATTTTTAGTGTCTTAGCTGTTCTCAATGTTGTTAGTTTCAAAATATAAGTCTTTGCTTCTATTTCCAGCTTATTTTGAATCACTTTACCCGCAATGTTATGCTATCTCACAGTGTTTCCAAATTAATGAGGCCTAATGTTGTTTTTACATGCCTGTACGCAACTATTCATATGTCCTTAAGAAAATCAGTGGAGAAGTAATATAATGAGAATACCGGTAACTGCAGTATATGGGTTTCTTATGTTCTGAGGGTGGAATTGTGAAGTATTATATACTGTTGCCTTCAACAAGGCACGGTTTTAATTAAACAAAATAACCACAAATAATGAAGACCATGGTCTCAATCTACTTGTATTAAATATTTGAACGTTTTCAAAAGAAATAATTATCAGTATGCTGATGTGCCTCTAACTCCAAATATATTACTAACAAGCACCTGATGTGTATGGAGACAGGCATTGACAGTTTTACTTGTACCATGGATGAAGTATCACATCTTGAAATAGACAGGCAGGATATAGCGTTTTATGTACGTTACATGAAATTACAGGTGACATGAAATCACAGGTGACATGAAATTACAGGTGACATGACATGTATACATTTTAATCACGTTTGACCTCTTTTGACTTTTGTATGTATTTATTATATAATTTTATATGTATTCCAGGAGTCAACAGCTTAAATTTGATACCAAACATGATATTTTGTTTATAAGACCAACTATATTTGTCATAAATATAACATTATCGAAAAGGGCGTGGCTTGACGTCATTAAAAAAAATTCTGAATCTAGACATTCCCCCTCATGTAACATTTTCAGCAATAAAAATTGCATTTGTACCTACTTCACTCACGGTCATGTCATAATTGTGAAGATATCTACTTGACTACATACCTGTGCAATTCCTACTGAACTACTATACTCTAGAAATGCAAATATATATCATCAAAGAACATCATTTTCCGATTAATTTGGATATTGGATTCAATAGGAACAAAATGTCTATAGTTTAAACTTCCCAGGAAAAATATTAATTTCTTTGTTCTAGCATGTTTTCACATTTTTTATAAATCTAAAATTATCACATTTTTCACAAATATACCGATTATTATTAACACTAGAACGTTATTTATTGAACAAATCACGTATAAATTGTATTCAGTTTGACCTAGGCCCAAGTTTTTTGGAAAATTATATTTTGATCATTTTTCGAAAGATTATAGGGCAACCTTTGAGTTCCTTGAATAAAAACACACCGCAACTACTAGAGCTAACCCGCAACACGCATGTTTTGTTCTTTTTTTGTAATTGAATACAATGATGTAACGATACCATAGGCCGTTTCTAGTCCCTCCATTTGATTGTCCCTGGTTCTACATAATGACCATTTCTTGCATTCGTTGTTCGTCAAATTTTACCCACCGAGTGGATTTATTTCCTTCTTTTGGTGGGGGATTATTTGATCAGATTAAAAACCTACCAGCTGATGTTTTCTTGTTCTTCTTGTTTACTGCTGCATACTCTGGAGCAGATGTATCTATACCAATATATAAAGAGTTTTCCAGAATTTGATTATCTTGAGTCAAAGATAATAAAGCAAACCTCCATAATCCCCGTATTTAATCAGTTAACCCTCGACCTACTGAGCCTTTTTGTAACACGGTTTTACAAAGAAGAGGTGGTGGTTTAATACGGTGGTTACAACCGCCCGCCTAATAAAATCCAAACAGAGACGCAGATCATGCTTATTTTGTACCATGATACAGGTAGAGGTCTCCTCTTTCTATACACACCAACACAACAAGTACAAACATCCCACGCATGACGTTACAATGACGTAATAAACATGACAAACCTCATAATGCCGTTGTATTTTGTTTACAGTCAGACAATGAAATATAGGCCAAAATTGACATTTTCTCCAAAAAAGTTTCAAATATCGGAATTTCACCAGTTATTTTGCTTATAAGTGATGGAAATTATGTTTCTAACATATAAAGAGCTTATAATATGCAAAAGAGCTTACAACCATTTGAGACCTGTCACCACAAAATGAGCGTTAAGTCGCCAGTGTGCATTAGGACATGGTCCAATGAACATGTAAAAAATCAATAGAAAACAAAGGAATTTTTCAATTGTAATTTGATTTTTGACCAGGAAAACATTGAGAAATTATGACATGTTGCATATCAAATTAAAGCTTGTTTTCTGAGCATTTTGAATCTGGACAAACCTCGAAATTAAATTAAATCAAATATGGATGCAAGCCCTTTTGCAAAACATTTTGCATGGACCTAAGTACTTTGCATAACAACTCTGATTTATGCATTGAATTATGGGATGTGAGGCCTTTCCCAACAGATTACCACATTGCTAGAAACTATAACCACAATACTATAATATTGCCGGTTAACTCATCAAAAAAAAGTGGACGTAAGCCCTTTTGCTGCAAAACAGCTCTTCAAAGTGCTAATAGTGCAAAAGGGCTTACATTCATCTTAGTGATTTTGAGAAAACAGTTAGTGATTTTGAGAAAACAGTATGAAAGTATTCTGGACTAATGTGATTGATTTACAGTAACACGCAGACGTAGCCGGAGACACCCTGCTAAAATCCCAACAGACCTAGACTTCGCAGACGACATTGCCTTGCTATCTGACACGCTTCAACAAGCCCAGAACTTGCTCTCTCGTGTGGAAAGTGCTGCTGCAACAGTCGGTCTTCAGATGAATGCAACAAAAACCAAATTCATGACCTACAACATCAAAGGCAATGCTACACTGAACACCATTGATGGGAACCACCTAGATCAGGTCAGTGACTTCCAGTACCTTGGTTCATGGGTAGACGAATCTGAAAGAGATTTTAAAATCCGCAAGGCCTTGCAACAAGATGCGCACCCTTTGGATATCTAATCTGTCAGCCTCCTTGAAGATCAGCTTCTTCCGTGCTGCTGTAGAAAGCATTCTACTTTATGGCGCAGAAGGGTGGACATTAACAAACAGACTTGAGGCAAGACTTGACGGCTGCTATACCAGACTACTAATGATGGTATTAAACCTCAACTGGAAGGATCATCCCACAAGAGAGGAAATCTATGCAGGGCTTCCAAAAATATCAGAAACTGTTAGGGGTCGACGCCTCAATTTTGCTGCCCACTGTGTAAGAAGGCTGAATGAACCAGTGTCTCAACTAGTCTTCTGGACCCCGACTCAAGGCCAACGTACTCAAGGGAGACCAAGGTTGACATACCCCACGCTGTTTTGTAAAGATGCTGGCATCAACCAGCAAGAGCTACGCAATCTTATGCAAGACAGAGTGAACTGGCGAAAATTCATCATGGCTTCCGACCGAGGTCGACGAAAGTAAAGTAAAGTAAGTGATTGGTTCTTTGAAACATTTTTCTTTTTTTAATTAAAGAGGTACATTAGTATATAACCAATCAAATAAAGTATGTTTTTCAAATCAATCACATTCAAAAATATGTATTCTTTATATATAATATAAAATAGTTTACCAACCCCACGGTGCTTTACAATTAGACAATAACAATATTTTAACAAACACTGGGGAATGTCCCAACGAAACATAAGCAAGGACATGTACCGGCGAGGACTTGAACCCCGGTCTCCTGAACTTCTTTAGTTTAAAGAAATGGATGTAGCCTATAAGCCCTTTGCAAAACATTTTGTATGGACGTAACTCCTTTTGCGTAACAACTTCTGTATTGAATCTCTATGGGATGTAAGGCTTTAAAGCAGTGCATCGCCCTCATTGCCCACATTGCTCGAAACTATACAACCAAAACATTATATTGCCGCTTATAACTCATTTGTGAAAAAAGTGGACGTAAGCCCTTTTATTCGTATTATAGCCTACTATAATACCATTAAGACTTTTTCTTCAAAATGGAGATTTCTAAAGAGTGAAAGGTGGCACCCCCCCCCCCCCCCCCCCCCTATACCCTGATATTTGAACGGCTTCCGGGCAAGGTTGTACCATCAAATTGTTTTCGTCAAAATGAGCGCAAAGGATGTCAAATAGATTACATAGAGGCCCTAGGTCGCTGTATATTTTGCGTGTTAGCGCCACCTGCGAAAATCCTACGGGGATGGGGAGGTAAGGACGATGGTTAATATCTAGATGATAGATGTTCGCTTTACACTGGGCAGTTATCATAGTAATTCCTGTAGCCTAGGGAGAGGTTTTCATACTGCTGCGTGCGTGCGGGGCCCGGGTGCGGGGTAATATACCGTATAGTCAAGAAGGATATATAATAGGAGGGGACACTTAGCTCATTTGCATATTTGCTCATTAATATGATTAACCCCGTGAACCCAGTCAAAGGTCGCAGATAACGCCCTCTGGAGAGTCGAAGGGACTTTTCTATTGTTCTCTAATGACAGCGTTGGGACAGCGCATGAAGTTTCTTGTACAGAGTTGGCGATGAGCGATTGAGAAGTATAACAAAAGCATACATAAACAGATCGTAACATGAATAATGCAATGCAACAGGTCACACAACGTTCAGTCGAGCGACCGTATAAACAGTATACAAGATGCCATTTATTGTGTTCGAAATGTCAACGTTTTTACCATTCTTTCCAAAATAAGGAGTATAATCATATTACAAACACATTTTGTGCGAGAGTAACATATAAATATGGTTTAAAATGTCCAAAATGGCACGATAAAAATCCGTTCGTTATAAATAAAAGAATCAATGGTTAAATGATAAAACTGACACAATTACACTCGTCGATCTCTGTGGCGTGCATACGTTGGCCATATCGATTGCAATCGGCAATCACGGTTCGAATCTCCGTGTGTTCGTTGTTGTTTACTATTTTTTTTGTTTTTAAAACAAACAAATTAAACTTGATTGTGGATGTATGTAACATCATTTTTATGTCAATTTTTATAATTTATAAAGGCCGCCAATGCTTTTATAGTTTTTTTCTATTCTCTTTTTAATCTATTTTTCTATCTATCATTTATCTCTGGATTTATTTAACTTTATAATCTAAACACATTTAAATGCGTAAAACAATATATTATTGCTCGATGATAAGTGATTGAAGTTGAGTTCACTTTGATAATGATAGCAACACTTGTTGTAAAACCATTTTACCAGTGTGCCCAACCATTTCTCCTTTGCACACTTTGTTTAAAATACATTCAGAGATGTCATTTTTATAGCTTGTTATAGCTATTTAGGCTAATATAAAACTGTAAGCTATTTGGATATACACAAAGCAAACACATTTCCAAAACAGGCCATAGCCAATCGTACAACATGAGAAAGGAGACCGTTTATACCAATGTTAAATCTACCATGATTTGATTACCATTTTTTTTAAATCTGTACAACCGATGAATTTCTAGAAAATCTTTGGTAGTGGGTACAACTTCCTGTAATTTGATATCTGTGTTTTTTATTTTATTATAAAGAATGGGTAATGGAGCATCTACCCTGAAAAAATATTTATTTTGGTTCAGTGGTTTTCAAGATATGGTCTATTGAACATTGCTTTAACAAAACAGACGTGTCCACGGAGCATCATTTTTCTTAGACTTGTCCTTGGAGCAAAGGCATGATTGAGACAAGTGAGAAATTAAAACTAATCCTTTTACAATGATTTATTATCTATTTAAGGAACACAGGTGTTATTTGTTGTTGTTTATGATGGAATGATAAGAACACACAGAGATTGCTTTGTCAGGGGGTGGGGGCTTTCAAATCTGAAATCATAGCGTACAGTTGTGCTAAATGCCACTGTTCTGTCTTGAGTCAGGGCGGGCTTTTCAAATCTAAAATCAAAGGGTGCAGTTGTCAAAAATATCTATCTTGAATCAGAGCTTTAAACATTCTCATAGTATGGCAAATCAATTAATGCCACAACAACGAGCCTTTGCAGTCAAACTGGTAGCTATGTGGCATTGCAATGACATGGCCAAACAGGTTCTCTGGAGTGAGAATACCACCAAACCAGCTATCCGCAAAATGAAAGAGCTCTTTGAAACGGAGGGAACTTTACAAAATGTCAATAAAGGGAGAAGCGGACGGCCTAGCAACGCCAGAACACCTGCAAACATAAGAGCTGTAAAACAAGAGCTTCAGAATAATCCAAGAGCAAGCAGTTGTGTTTAACCATGCCTAAGAAAAATGATGCTCCGTGGAAAAGTCTGTTTTGTTAAAGCAATGTTCAATAGACCATATCTTGACAACCACTGAACCAAAATATTTTTTTTTTTCAGGGTAGATGCTCCATTACCCATTCTTCAAATAAATACCACAGATCTCAGGTTACAGAAAGTGGGAAAAATATGACTTTCATTTTGGGTAAACCTTTTATTGGGTCACCCTGTATATGTGGAAAGGCAATCAGACAACTATTGATAGACGCGATTAAGTCTTGTACCTTTGAAGGGTGATTACGGGCACGTATGAGTAAAGTGGATTCCCTCTATAATGAACCAAAATTTTAATTTCAGTGCCAAAGATCTTGAAAAAGGTTACAGGGGACATTCTCACTTCGACGATGCTCCTATGCGTAGGTCAACTGAAAGCCCGGTCCGATGGTAGACTCCGAATCTCCGAGAATCTTAGGAGATATGTACACATTTTCTCATAATACTTTATGCTGCTACCGCTTCCAATCATTAGATGGTTATAGCATATGCACGGCGCAAAGTGCACGGTGTCTCATTTAGGCCCACAGGCCGGGCGGGCTAGAGAAGTGCTCAGAACCGGGACTATTAACAATACACTCAATTTAAAACAAATTAAACACCGGATTCTACTGTCGCTCTGTTACGGTCGTATTAGTCGGCCCCCGGATTCCACGTGGCACTCTGTTGCAAGTAAGTGTAGGCCCTATATTCGCCACAACATGTGGGCACTACCATCATAGTTTTATTGACTGTACATCATGCCTTTCGTCGGTATACAACTCGTTTTTACTGTCTGATAAGTCCACCCCCCTCCCTATGGCCCTGTTTAAAGCTGGCTACGCCACTGATTCGCGCATGTTGGATGTGCCGGCCCGCCGCGCGCCATTGGTCCGCATTGCGGCGCGTTATTGGTCACTCTCGATCATAGTTCGGCGTGGCCCCTCGCTACACGGCTCGATCCTCATGGCGGCATTATTATCACATCAAACCACTTCTGGATGTTATCATCAATCAATGCATTGTTGGCTGCTTTAGTCAAAATAAATATTATATACCAAGGGGATATACAACTGTCACTGGATATACCCACTTTGCCTATCTGTGATATACCATTGAAAAACCGTCAACGCCTGAATATTTTCCGTGAACTTTTCCTGATTGGGCTTTTCCACCCCAAACTGGCCGGAGCCCGGGGGTTAGATCTACGGTTGATTAGCGCATTACAAGAAGTTGTGTCACTTGCCATGCAGCACATACTCATTAGGCATTTGTCCAACATTTTAGTGGACAAATCCAAAGCGATCGGACGCATGCGTAGAAAAAAATGTCGTCCCCTTGACTCTCCAGAGGGCCTTTTCGATATTCAGACGATGGCGGACATAGGTTCGTGTGACGAATATTCTAGGTGAAATTCGATGTGGGAACGCTCGGCCTGTAGGGAACGATGATATTTCTGACTTCAACAGCGCCAGGGCATCGTTCGGGGACCGTTTGATTATCACTCAGGTCGTGTCAGTATGAAATTAGGTAAAACACTCCGACATAACATTGAAATCAACGGAGATTCAAAGATTACGGCCGTTCGTGTCCACTATGGTCTGGTACTTTTCATTTTCGACGTCACAAATGACGTATATTCATTGATATGATTATTCATTGTATATTCATGTCCGTCTATGCTTTCGGCGATTCGAACAATAGAGTGTCAGGCGCCTGGTATAGTATTAATAGCCATACACAACAAGATGGTTGATCTCACAGAAAACCCTACGCTTCTCAAAATTTTGTTTTCAATGGACATATTTTGATAGTATTGATCTATAAATGAAATCTGATTGAACTTTCACAAGATATATCAATATCGGTAATTTTATGAATCATATTATTAGGGATTTATCTGGGTTTTATCAGCACTCACATGCACAACTTAATTATAGCCTACGTACAAAACCAAAAGGTTTAGTTTTAAAATCCGTACAAGATGGTGTCATCTAGTAAGCCTTACCCGAAATCGCTACATATATGCTTCTAAAAATATTAGGGGCCATATCCAAACTCCAGTGATTTTAAAGCATTTTTCTACCGATTTTACCCCGGTATTCCAACGGTATTTCGTTCTATCCCCGGTATTCCAACGGTATTTCGTTCTATTTCGTTGGAATACCGGGGTAAAATCGGTAGAAAAATGCTTTAAAATCACTGGAGTTTGGATATGGCCCCTTAGAATTCAAGCAAACAGTGGCACGAGGCGGTTAGGATTTCATTTTGGTCATGTAATCTTATTGCTTATTATCTAATCTATATTATTTTATCGTATAGGAAGTACAAAATGCATGAAGTCAGGGCGTATTAAAAACAACGCAGCTGTCATCCGGGGTGGTGATTCGCATATGCTGTGATTCGCATGTGCTGTGGTGTGACATCACGCACTAAAAGACGAACTCTAGAATTGGCGTTTACGGGGTTTGTCTTTACATACTGAACTGAAAGGCACTGCTGCCAAGTACGACTCCATCTAACATGTCTAATGAGATTAAGTACAGCAGAGTCCCCCCCCCCCCCCCCCCCCTTGCCAGCAAGGGAAAACTATCATCGTCGCGTTTACACACATTTTTGCTTAAAACAGTATTCATATAAGAAACTTACCCGCAGCGGATTTCTTGTTCTTCTTGTTTACCGCTGCATACTCCGGGGCAGATGTATCTATAAAAAAAGAAATTATGAGTCGCTTTTGAGCTTGAGTGCACACCACCGAATAAAATGTTGTACCTCTGGCAAAGCCCTTTTTTTTTAATAAGATAAGTCGTATTTTAACCTCATAGAAAAGGTACACAGTGCTTATATATAATTAATTTACCTAAATCGCTGAAATCAATTAACATGAACTTGACTTAGGGAACTCGTTTGGCGACGAGAAAACACCTGGTTTAACCGGCAAACGGACCTCCCAGGTTTGGTCGATCGGTTTTGACAAGCCATCTTCTCTGTACGTGTATATTTGTGTTTTCACTCATGTAAAACAAACCAGGACCAATCTGGAAAGTAAAACAGGGTTTCTTCATTTTTCTATTTCTACATTTCTTACCTCCTCCGTTCTCATCAACTGTATTAAATTCGGCTGTATTGGAGAGTCCAGATCGTCCACTGAAACTGCAAAACATAAAATGTACAGGAATTTAAAATGTTTTATCCTGACTAGAAATAAGGAAATATAATTTCCTATTTCTCGTCAAACTACAACATTGATCTCGTTCTCATACACGAGGAAGTAGGCGAAATTGACTAACACAATTCAGAAGATAGCTAATGAATAGTTAGGATGTCTTCGAGTTCGACTTAGTGTGTAATGTAACGGTTGTATAAAAGCTTCTGCTCGGCTAGACGACTCTTGATATCTTCAATAATGTACACAAAATGTTTCTGTTTTTTTTGTTGAAAATTCAAATAAATGGGTCGATCGGGTCCGTATAACAGGTATTTTTCATTGAGAAACAAGCAATGACAATGGATAATAACTAAGCGATAAAACGGTGTCAAGTACTAAGGCCACCAATGTTCCTATGGTTAAACTTTTATTTGATATTTTGATAGAGCTTGCTGAGCTCCACAATAACAGACAATAATCTGAAATTTGAGCTTGATCGGAGATACGGTTCAATAGATAAAGCGTTCATTTCTTTTGTTTCTTATTGGGTTTTTTTTTTACCCCCTATCAAAATAAATAATTTATTCAGAAAGGTTTAATTTATTTTACAAGAAAAGTATAAATGCTACAAAGCTAAGATTTTGGGGGCTTGTTAATTTTTTTAGAAACTTTCCCGTGCTGCGGGAGGCTGTAAGACATCTCCATGATTAATTATACTTAATTATCTAAAGTAGCTTTAGGTCATTAAAATATGAGGCTAATGTTATGCACTTAATTTTTTTCTCTTCAAGTTCATGCACTTTACTAAAAATGTATTGCCACTTATGGAGTTTTCAATAACAATTTAGAGCAAAAAACGAAAGACTTAAATTGTTATAGAACATTTTACCTAGGGAGTCAAAAAAAGAAAGACAAAAAGAATAAAGACTGCCCTCTGTTGGCCAAAAAACGATACAAAACAACAAAATAATTCAAAATTACTTAAAATGGTTATATCTGATGAACCATACACCCGATTCACCGCCAGTAAAAGACTTTTTTTGCTGTACTCAATCAGCTCTACCATACTTCGATATCAAGATATTTTACTAGCCATAAGAACACCCTTATTATTGTGTAAATGTTGTACATGACTTAATGCATAACCGCACGAAACTAAAATAATATGTTTGGTTGATAATCTGAAACCTTTTAGTATTTTACATATATGATCTCTTTTGATTCCAAAAATGCTGAGATGCGAAACAAGGTTAAAATAAAATTGAGACGGAAAAAGAATGACCGTAACTAAGTATTTGATTTGGTTAGGCGCCTATCATAAAAGTCTCTTTTCTCATCTTGTGTTACTTTCTCATCATGGAATCAGTTGCAAATGTAACTTGAACAGGAAATACTTGATCTATTTTAATTAGCAATCACTTATAGATGAGGGGACCGTTGTTTACATCCAATGTTTATCAACGAACGCAACTGTCGAAGGGACTGGACTGTCGATACACGCTTAAGGGAACAGCAAATGACCACAACACTATCCACTATGTCGTATTGCCCTTTATAATGCTTTGGCGCGAGTTTTAAAAGCACGGGTCCTAAACAAAAAAAAGAATGCGCGCGCAAACCGCCGGACAAAGAACAATGGCAACTAGCCACGTTTTGCCCGGTGTGACGTCATCTGTCACCCCATCTATACGTACCCATCATTTAAAGCGATTTCAGCATTTCCTAGGAGAAAATAACAAACACTTATGTTTAGATATTATATCATACGACGATGCGAGGGGTTTTTTCCATATAGATATTTATACCAAGTTTTAGAAATGTTGGGATTTTGTTTTAGTTTGTCCAAAAAAGGCGCAAATGTTTCATAGTTGTGTGGTTTTTCTTACGTCATTATGAAGAAGAAGACAAAAGAAGCCAGACCGACCGTTACTGCTTTTAAGAGGTCCATACGGGGGTCTATAACTGCCTGTAAACGGGGATTTTCGTCGCCTCTTTACGTTCACTCTGTGCATTTTATTGGGAGCTTTCAAAGTTTGAAGCTTATTTACCGAGATGATTTATCGTGTTAATTTAGTGTTCGATTTAAAGTTTATACGACATACAAAATTGCCATAAAGTTATCTTATATCTGGTCGCCATACCCTTACCCCACCCTTGGCTAACATGCCGCGGTAGTACCTTTTTCACCACTGCTGTTCGGAATTGCGATATTAACGATATGTTTGGGCGAAGTCTAAAACAAACTCGAGTATACCACCAGCAGTTGTTGCCAAGTTTTATGCTCCGGCCACGCCCATGTCGCGCCTGATTCTCTTCATGCCATTCGCTACATCGTGGCTGTTCCCTTTTATATATGGTCGCGCCCTTCACAAGTGTCCGTGGCGGAGTGATATGTCAAATTATTGTTGCGCGGTTCGCGAGTGCTTGTCTACAGCCAATCAGCGCAGTGCCCGCTGTTTATGACTCGGTTATTGCCAGTGGCGTAGCCAAGGGGGGGCAAGGGGGGGGGGGGCAGCTGCCCCCCCTGTGGGGTTCTCTGCCCCCCCCTGTTGCCCCCCCTGTGGGAAATGTCAGTTGAAATAATTTGGGACTAACCTATTGGCATTCAAAATATGTAGCAACCCCCTCGTGTGAGCTGCACCCTTGTTGAAATGGATCATCCAAAAACCCGAGAATATCCCTCATTAAACATGTTAAAAGAGTCATCAATCGCCACTGCACACTTCCCTGAGGACTCACTCTATTTTGACACAGATGGCGTTCCATACTCGAGTCGCGTGCCAGGCGCGAGCCACAATCCACTCAGAACACCTGTTGTGGCGATATCAAACTTTTAAGGTGTGACTCGAGTAGTGGGCGAGGTAGGGAGAATTAAACGACTGAGGCGAAGTAAAGCGATTCTGTGTTTCACGCCGTACCGAACGTTCTAAAAGTAAAATGGATCGTTTCTTGGTGAAAAATGGAGCGAAAAAGCTCAGGAAAGGTGATGATTTTGAACCAATGGATTCCCAACCAAGTACTAGCGAAATAGAGACCATGAGCGATGATGAAATTCCAGAACATGCACTTAATTCCGACCAAGACGTGTCTCCGGATTTATTAGAAACAGAAGACGCCATAAATGAACAACCTGGCTGCAGTAGCACCAATAGGCGTACAACACCTACGGCTATCAAAGAACCAAGAGGTGAGATTTTCAGACGATTCTTATTTGTAATGTTAACATATTTAACTACCATCAATCAATGTTTATGATGGAAGTAGCATTTTTTCCCCAAACTGGTTGTGAGTTTTCGAGAAAGTTGTTGTTTTCTTTGGAAAATTACGAGCTGTACGAGAAAGAACATGGGTGATTAAGTTACTGTAGACCTTCATTCCACGTTACACTGGCAGATTCAGTATGCTGCAAAAATTGGAAATTAAACACTTTTCTAAACACATTTTTTACTTCACTTTGTCACACTTTAGAGGCTATTATAACATTTTGGTCAAAGTTTTAAACACTATCAGTCTATATAGACATTGCGTATTTATAAGAACCCTGCCTTCACTTTCCAGTTGCAGTATACACTATACAGGTCGCACCAAGACAGTTATTTTAACATAGGTATTAAAGTAACCTCTATAGAGTATTTATTTATCTTTTTATTTGTTTCTTTAACACAGATATTTCACAGTTATCGATCGATGAACCAACACAGCCCATCCTCGTTCGCTATCCCAAGAAGATGCAAGCAGGATTCAATCGATCGTTTAACCGTGAATGGTTTAAAACCTACTCCTGGTTAGAGTATTCACAGTCCATGGATGCAGCATTTTGTTTTCCCTGTCGACATTTCGCACCTCACCATTCTTTGAAAAATCATGACCCTTGTTTCACAACGGTTGGTTTTTCCAACTGGAAAAATGCCAAGGCAACAAACAAAGGCTTAGTTGCTCATGCAAAGTCTGACCATCATGTGTATGCTCTGGTGGCTTGGACAGAACACAAACGAATGGAAGCGGCAGATACAAGTGTTCAACAGATGGTTAGTGAAGCACACCAAAAAGCTGTGGAAGAGAATAGGCACTTCATTAAAACTGTTGCCGAAATTCTTTTGTTGACTGCCAAACAAGACATTGCCCAAAGAGGACATAGAGAAAACGATGAGAACACAAACAGGGGTAACTTTCTTGAAATTCTGAAAATTATAAGCAACCATGATCCAATTATCGCCAAGAAATGCGCAAATTTGCCGAAAAATGCAAAGTATACAAGCGCTCAAATTCAAAATGAAGTCCTTGAAGTACTCGCTGAAATGATAAGAAAGCAGATTATAGAAGAAGTGAAAAGCAGCGGTG
Organism: Ophiura sarsii; assembly: GCA_035610835.1. NCBI lineage: Eukaryota > Metazoa > Echinodermata > Ophiuroidea > Amphilepidida > Ophiuridae > Ophiura > Ophiura sarsii. The sequence goes on along the minus strand of JAYJML010000181.1, from coordinate 5,964 downwards.
AGTTTTCTTTGATTGTTGATGAAACAAAAGATGTTTCAAAAACTGAACAAATATCATTTGTTTTGAGATACTTTTACAATGGCACTGTGTACGAGAGCTTTCTACAGTTTGAAGCGGCAGAACAACTGCATGCAGAAGGCCTGACAAAGACAATATTATCATGTCTAGATGCCTATGGTCTTGATTACAAGACCAATTTAGTAGGACAAGGTTATGACGGCGCGGCAGTAATGAGCGGTATAAGATCAGGTGTGGCGACCAGAATCAACGCAGTTTGTAAACATGCGATATACATTCACTGCTACGCACATAGACTGAATTTGGTTCTGGTGGACACGGCAAAAGCAGTTCCAGAAGCTGCCGATTTCTTTGCTTTGTTGGAACGCTTATACGTCTTCCTCTCAGGATCTTACGTTCACAACAAGTGGAAGGCTGTTCAACTAGAACTGTATCCTGATCAGAAACAGATGGAACTTCAACGGCTGAGTGACACACGGTGGGCTTGTCGTTTTTTTGCATGTCGCACGATTATTAACCGCCTTCCAGCTCTTATAAAGGTCCTTGACGATATTATTGATGAGACTAATGCAGATAGAGCCATTGATGCTCGCGGTTTGAAAGCACAATTGGACTTCCGCTTTCTGGCAATGCTCTCATCATTTTACATAATTCTGATAGAGTCAAAATCGGCCTCTGATGTCCTTCAATCCCCCATCCTCGATCTTGCCAAAGCCGTTGACGTTGTTGAAGTTGTCAAGGACAGAATGCAGGCCCTTCGTAATGAGCAGGTCGGATTTGACAATATTTGGCAACAAACCACAGATCTGGCTAATCACAGCAATATACACGTACCCACAGATGGTGAGCAGATATCAAGAAGAAGGAAACGTACATCAGCAGTGCCTGCACGACTTCAAGATTCGGTGCTCACATCTCCAAGAATAGAGAGTCGAAGTGGGCACACAAAAGATGCCTTTAGAGTAGACATTTTCTACCCAATTCTAGATACAGTTATCGGTGAGCTCGACAGGAGATTTTCACAGGCAAATATAGACATAATGCGAGGAATTCAGGCTTTAGGTCCAGAAAGTGACCATTTCTTACAACTCGCCAAAGTCAAGCCGTTTGCTGAGAAGTTCGAAGCAAACATTGATGACCTAGAACACGAGCTTCATCAGGCAAAAAGACTAATAGAGCGCAAGATCGAACAAGATCTACCTAACCCAGCAACACTCTTAGAATTGAGCTCTATGCTGGAACAATACAAAGAGGCTTTCCATGAATTGTATCGACTTTGTAAAATTGCAGTGACCATTCCTGTATCTAGCGCCTCCTGTGAGAGAAGTTTCTCAACGCTGAATCTGGTAAAAACATATCTGCGTAACTCCATGACAGATAAGCGACTGAGTAATCTTGGTATTCTTCACATTGAGAGAGCGCGTTCAAACAACTTAGACTTCGATGAATTTGTAGACATATTTGCAAATAAGCATGACAATAGAAAAATCATTCTGTTGTAATCAGATCGGCTGCTAAGCAAAATCATATCACATACTGTTGTATCTTTGTCTTATCTCATGTTTAAGTACATCACATTGAACTATAATATATCTAACACAAGACTTTATTGCTTGATATATTTGACCTATAATACTCTGTTCATCTCCCTCTGGGCAGTGACGTCAGAGTGTATTCTAGTAAACGCACCTTATTGTCGCGCACGTGATTCGAACATGCTGGCGTAAGCATCCACGCATTCAAAAACGAATTCTGACACTCGTGTGTAAATGCTGCGTCGATCACCCAAATACGCTCTGACCTCACTGCACAGAGGTAGATGAACGGAGTATATACACTTGCTTGTTTGTTGATTTGTGTGAATAGATCAAACCTTAACGCCAAGGACGCACTTTCCAAGCATAATAAAGAGACAAATTCAGAGGTACACTTAATTGTGCAAGTCTTCACAACACAAGGAAATTCAATCCTCAATTTGGTTGTTGCCCCCCCACCAAAACTCCCGGCCCCCCCCTTTGCCCCCCCACTGAGAAAAACCTGGCTACGCCACTGGTTATTGCTCCCCCTCTTAAATTATGTTGGGCTGTTCTGCTCCCATTTTACAGTCATATGTCTCCATTCTTCCATCGTGAAAGGTCACTTCTTCCAGCGGAAGGCTGAGAATTTTAAATTTTAAATTTTAAATTTTAAATCAATGAATGAATGACCGACCTTTCATGGTATGGAGCCTACCGCACATTCCTGGTTACCCGATTTCCTTTTTTTTGTTATCTTACAAGTGTTTAGGGGTAATCGAACGTAGCAAAAATACAACATTTTACCTTCTGGATATGAAAAATATTGATGTTAAATCCACTTACATCATGTACATGACTTACCATTTTTTCCTACAGGATGTCTGAACAAGTAAACAAGCAAGACCATGATGAGTATAAGAAGACAGACAGCTCCTATGGTACCTCCAACAATGATGCCAGTTTGACTATTGTTTTGTCCAGAGTCTACTTCATTTATTTGAAGAACAGACAAAAAGAAACACAAACAAACGAACAAACAAGCAATATGCAGTTATTTTAAATGTCAACAAATATAACGAATTATTTTAAATGTCAACAAATAATAAAGATTTCGTTTAAATGTCAAAAAAATATAACGAATTCTGGAGGACAAAGGGAGCAGTGTTTTTTCTTTTGAATTCTTAGGCCTGTTTTCTTCTGACACTTCTGACACATCAATTAACATTTGATTTGAGTAAATATTGCATTTTATTCATTGTACATCATATATTTTCTATATAAACTCTCTATGGATGACCTTGGTATTAATAAAAAATGTGATTTGCCATATTACATGCTTTCATAAAATGTATACTTTCCCATGATACCCCATATTTACTTTTAAGGCTATAAATGTGTGAAGCAAAACCCGCATGATTATTTTAGTATTAGCATGTGTCACAAAAAGGGATCCTGGGATAGAATCGAGCACATCTAATCGTTCCGAATTGTATCACAAGCCCTATAGTTTGATCAGTTCCCAATTGGCAAAGTATTATTACAGCAGCGAATGAATACAGAAGGACGCGGGCGCGCTGAAGGCAACAAGCGCACTATTCATCATATATGCGTGACCCGTGACGCGGCGCCGCGCGTGCGTTTGATACCGCGTGCGTGTGACCACAATTGAGTGCGTACGCTAGGATTGAATTCGCGCGCGGAGAGATATAAACAGACTCTTTCTCGCCAATTTGGAACTGATTTAACTATATTATGAGTTATTTCCTCACATGGTTCCGTGTCATCGGTATCAGATGCGTAGTTTTCATTGACTCCATTCTCATCAGCACTGTAAACAGCTACTTCATACGTTGTATCAGCAATCAACCCTTTCACTTCGAATGTATTACTTCCGTCTTTGACCATCCGACGGTCTCCTGTAAAGTCTCCACTAGGTTTACGATAATCAATCAAAAACCATTGTGATGGGTTTCGTCCAGCATTGGCAGGTGTCCATTGTACCGTCAATGAGACGGTTGATTTACTAACAATTTCAACAGACTTTGGAGGGTCGGGGAGCTCTGCATAGGTTATATAACAAAATACACAAGGATGCTGTCATTCCTTGAGTAATATTTCAATCTACTTTTAGTAAAAGTGTATGGAAGCATTGTGTATCATTTCCGCTATAACCCCATATAAGGGACGTAAACTTAGGATAAGGCGGGCCTTATCCCTAGTTAACGATCCTAATCCCTTAGTCATAAAACCCTGTATAAGGCCTACCTACAATCATATGATTACGTCTTTCTAGCCTGTTTGGTCAAAACAAAAGTTGAAATCACTCTATACATGCTATAGGACATAAGCAAAGTGTATGACTTTCTTTTATCGAACCCTTTATGTGCTTACCCATTGCCAGACGGAAAGAGCCGAATATTGAGACGTTTTGCAAGTAAATGTTAATACAAATCTAGCCGGACTTTATTCATTTGGTAATAATGATCTGCAACCGTTCAAATCATGTGCAGACCATTTGTTGTTATAATTAAGGTTTTTTCGCTGATGGAACATTCGGTATTCGACCCAAGTGGTCAAAAGTACTAAACACTGACTTTTAGAACTCAGTAAACTTGGTGAAGTATCACAAACTTACTTTTTGTCGTTTCTATGGCAGACAGTCCGTTTTCATTTCAAATTTTTAAACTTGAGTAAATTTGTGATGTAATTGAAATGTAATGCATCCTTTTTTGTTAACATTTAGGCTAAAATAATGTTCTTACTTTGAATTTAAAAAAATGGAATTTCCAATTTTTCGTTGACGGTTTATTCAAATATGAATATGCAATGTGTGCCATTTCAAATGAAAATCACTGTGCTAAAGACAAATGGAAAATGCGATCGACTTCATTTTTTCACACAAAGTTAGGAACAAATATATTATTCTTGCAACGTTTAAAAAGTGTCTAACTTCAACTTGGTTTTGAAAACAAAGTTGCTTATTGCCACTATTGCGGGTGTTTTTTACTCACCCTCTATTGATAGATATTGGTTTTAACCTATGAAAGCCGATGACTGTTAATTATGTATTCTATCTGACAAACCAAGGCAGAGATTGTTAAAACACCCCTCCGCCATCTCTTCCACTTTCTTTTCCTTTTTGTTCAATACTTGTGTACGCCCTGTGCCATTTTATGTGGTAAAACTGTTTATCTATATTTGGTCTCATCTTTTCATTGACATCAAACAAATTATAATACTAGTAATTTAAAGATTAAGCTTATGATCTCAACGCAATTGTTTGACATACTTCGAATTTTCGACCGACTACATCGATCTTCATCTGGAGACTAGCAACCCAGATTTGGGGTCAGTGACTTTTCGGACACGTGATCCCAAAACTGGTCAAACACTCTTGGTAGCTTGTATCGGCCCCGTACCTGTTGAGTGACGGCTGGTTTACTCGGATGTATGGCCTCCTTGACCTTAACACCTCTATCAAAGTATCTTGGTTCACGGTCCAATATTTTGACTTGTTCGGCCAAGTATACGTGATGGCCCGGTGACTCGATGTGGATGTGTTGGGAGACCTCAGACGAGGTCGAGCTAGGGCGGCGGTGCTGACAAGGGATATAATACACCGGCCCAGCTATGTTCTGTTTTTCTAAGAGTGTTTGACCCGATTTTGGGATCACGTGTCCGAAAGGTCACTAACCCCAAATCTGGGTTGCCAGTCTCCCAATAAAGATCGATGTAGTCAATTATGATGATGTCAAACAATTATGTTGAGATCATAAGCTTAATCTTTAAATTATTGTCTACCAACACAGATGAACTTTCACGCTAGTATAATACTAGTGTTTTTAATATATAGGCCTACGTGTATTTGCTTGCAAATCTTGTATTTTTGTAATGTATATTTTAAGTAAACCTTTAATTGGGATATTGTGGCAAATAAATATATCATGAATAATATAAACAACTAGATTTCGCGGGTCGTGGGTTGGGCGGTTCTCGGGTTGGGGGTTCATGGGATGTGTACTCTTACTATTAAAATCCAGTTATCATAGGTGCCCTTAATATTCCAGATACCTCATGATACAGGAACCCCATGTGCCCTTAAATCCAGGTAGGCTACCCAATGCATATACTATCCATGTATTCAGTATGTGTCGGCCTAGGGTTATTGTTTAATAGTGGGTCTTATTTCAGCGGGTTTTTAGTTTTATAGTCGGCGGGAGGAGGGGTCTATCGTCAGGATCATCTGTGCCCAGTCTTGAGAACTGTGCGTGCAATATCCGTAAGTTATTTTTCTGCCTATTGACATTACTTATTCCTCCATAGGCATGCCTAAACGTAAGTAATGTATTTATTTAAACCACGCATGTTTGCGCACACCGATATCCATGTAACATTCCCATTTATATAACAGAAACAGACATCCCATGAT
>JAYJML010000533.1:0-26208 GCA_035610835.1 Ophiura sarsii | reverse complement strand
GTGGTTATACGTTGCAACATTCAAGCAGCTTAAAACGGAACGAATATCGGTATTTAGATATTAATTTAGCAAACCAGTATTCAACCATGGCGGAGGAAACCAGCAGTGATGGTTCCTGCAAATGCAAGGTAAAAATGTCATATTTTTATATGTCATAGTATGAATTTTACCGTTTAATCTATTTGTATATATTTGCTGACCTGAATGTACACGAAATCGCAGGAAAGTGTTAACCTGCGGCATTTACGAATGGGCCTCGTTGTGAAATGTACAATTACTTTTTTTGCCAATTTACCTTAATATTGGGAACTTGGACATGTGTTGTTTAGATAGTTCAACTTCGTAGCAAATAATAGGCAACTCAGATAAAATAGACTTCGTGATTGTTCATTTCCATTTTTCCGCAATCGCTATTGGCAGTGTTTCAAATAACAAGGGCCTTTAGGCCCAACCCTTTGATTGAAAACCAGTAACAAACAATATTGTGGGCCCAAGGGTTCTTGTAAATTTTGGTTACAGATTGGTGTATACTGCTGATCAAGAGTATTTGAGCACTGGTGTCATGCTCCAAACTCTGCTTTTTGCTAATAATCTGGTCAATATATCCAACAAGATACAGGTATGAATGTGGTTCACAGTGAACTTAAGAATTTTGATTAATTTATTCGAGCCCACACAAATTTGTGAGGCCCCAATGATTTAAAAACCCTTTCAGAATTCAATATGAACATTAAAAATTACCATCATTGTTGTTTCTACTCACAAAAAACACAGCAAGACTTGATTAAAACAATACCATCGCTATTTAATTTTATTGAAACTTTTCTTAAAACGCCCTCTATGTAAATATGGTTCGCGTTATGTATCACGCATACTGCAAGGGGACACTATCTGACGTAAAATGCTGATCTTATAAGATCAGATCTTATAAGATCAGCATTTTTTGAATCGACGTTTTGTTGTACGAAGAGGGCTAATTTTCTTAATCTTTATAGGTGTAAGTTCTTAGGCCTACATGTAATATAATTGTAAAAATATACCAATCCCGGTTTTTATCATAATTGAGGGCGCAGCCTTCAGCACATCTCTTAGTGCCCCTTTAAGACCACGAGCCCAGATGGCCCTTAAACATTTGAAACACTAACTATTTGGAAAATAGGAAATCACTTAAAACGTCCAAGTTTTAGTGAATACATGTAATACCACAGTTTTTTCTCAGAATGTAAGATTGTATTGTAGAGTATACAGAGTATTTAATCTAAATTTAGTTCATCGTCAGGATATTGAAAGCAATCGACCGAAAAATAAGCAAAATGTGACATGTTTTGTTAACTGACCCCTTTTTTCATCATTCCATTTGGGATTTACCCAGTTAAAAAACATGATACAGCTTAATTGCGTGAGAACGGTGGTCATATCAATGGAGCGCTTCGTTGAAGACCTAAAGCGGACTAACAATCATTTAAATTTGCAAGGAAGCTAGAATTTACTTTTGATACATGCTACCAAAAATTAGCAGCCGAAGGGGTTTATGTGGTTTCAGAGGTACCGAGGGTTAAAGGTATATGATCTTTTCCAGGGGACGCCCTCAATCCTCGAGAAAAAACAATTGGAAGCAGATTTTATTCCAGATTTACATTTATGATCATAAATCATGAATATATTCCAAGTTACAGAGCGATACGATTCCTAATTACCTCAAAATCATGGCGTTAGAGTGAACACTTTATTTTCACTCCAAAAACCATGATTTTGAAGTAATTAAGAATCGCATCGCCCTGTAACTTGGAATGTATTTACGATTCATGATCAGAAATGTAAATCTGCAAGAAAATCTGAAGTAATGCGGTTTGATAGGTATGGGTTAATAAAGTAGCCACGGTAAATGGTTTAGGAGGGGGGGGGGGGGGGGGGGGTGACCAGCATTTTGTTTCGCTACGGACCAATGATATCTATCTTAGGTACGACAGACTGCCTTTATCCTAAGATCAGAGATTCTAGCTCTAAATTGGTGAAAACAGTGAAATCGTGTAAAATGATACCATTCAAGAAAAAGCTAGATATTTTGGGCCTGACGTGGAGGAAATAACCTACAAATGCAAAATTATGAAACATTTAGGTACATTAACAGCATTTATTACCTTTTCTAGGATGTTAAATTTAGACTTATGGTGGGATCAATCTTAATTTCAAACACTGCCGTGTAATGTCAGAATGCAAAATATGATTTGGTGGTGTGTACTCTTAATGCGTGTTTCTACTGGGGCACTGCAAAAAGTAAACGCTAATAAACGCTAAGATTTAATCGGTAAGTTTTTAATCCCCTCTGTTTCTACTCACGAAAAGTTACCGCTAAGGTTATCGATCCTAGTCGATGGGCCACGACATTTGACCTCTTGTAATACCAAACAATGCCACCGCACCTGAAAAAGATTGCTTCACAATGTGTATAACCCAGCGTGACACGATTCAGGGCACAAACCGCTAAGATTAATGGCCTTTCTGTTTCTATTGGGTTTACTGCCGATTCTTACCGGTTCCAAACTTGGTTTGTGAAGGTTTAGCGGGTTCTACCTGTTTCTACTGGGAAAACGTACCGTTTATTAGCGGTTTCTTCCCCAGTAGAAACACGCTCATAGTGAGCGGGATATTTGATTCCAAACATGAAGTGCATTACATTACATTAAACTTCTGGGAATTTTACCAAGCCTTAGGGATACACCTTGGTTTGGTTTAGGTTAGCTGTAGAATCAATGAAGCTTTTCAAATAACTCACATTTACACATCAGTCAGTAATTATATCATTGATGCTACATAAAATGCTGTTGACTCTATCAACTCAAATTGTTCAAATTAATTGCACCGATATGATAAAAATGTAGACCTTGTACGACTGAAAATAATTTGATTAATCAGTCCATGTTCTCCTTTCCATAACAATCCCCTTTACATTAATATCCTTCACCCATGTATGACACTTTGGAAATAACGGTAAAAACGACAAAAAATGGCGTCATTTATACCATGGAAGACGGTCCACAATCAGTGCTCGACTGAACGTTGCATTGCATTATTCATGTTACGATCTGTTTACGTATGTTTTTGTTATACTTCTCAATCGCTCATCGCCAACTCTGTACACGAATATCGCAAGCCATGAGGTCCATAACGTATTGCGACAATGCGTTGCTTTCCCAAAGCAACGCGTTGCCTAGCGAGCCAATAAGATTACGGCTTTTGACCACGTGTTGTTTTCCAAAGTTGTTTTGGGAACGGAATAAATCGCAATATTTGACACTGTTGAAATGATATTAAAACATAATTGTATGCCAAAGCACTCAGGGGGTTGGTGGTCGGGGAGGTAAAAACAAGGATGGCACAAGCTAAAATTATAATACCAAAGCACTCAGGGGGTTGGTGGTCGGGGAGGTAAAAACAAGGATGGCACAAGCTAAAACTATAAGTATTGGATATCCAACAATCTTAAACTATAAATATTGTGTTATTGCGATTTATTCCGTTTGCGAAAGCAACGCGTTGCCGCAATGCGTTATGGACCTCATGGCTTGCGATACACGAAGCTTCATGCGCTGTCCCAACGCTGTCGTTTAGAGAACAATAGAAAAGTCCTTTCGACTCTCCAGAGGGCGTTATCTGTGACCTTTGAAAGGGTTCGCGGGGATAATCATATTAATGAACAAATATGCAAATGAGCTAACTGTCCCCTCCTATTTGATATACTCCTTGACAGCATTGCTCGACTGGACGTGGCGTGACATGTTGAATTATTCATGTTATTAAAGTTTAAATCAACGTTTGACGTAGCGACTGACGACACATTTTTATACGGAACACCATTCATGTCATTATGATTGTTGTTCGATACGTGTACACACGTTTGAGACAAATTATTTTGAAGTGGGACGATGTTAATTTGTTTGGATATGTGGGTTATCGAAGTTTAGGGCACACAATAAAAAAGAAATCTTTTTGGCTATATAAACAATTATAGGGTTTGAAATGCCAAGTCCACCTGCATTTCTTGGCATGAACATAACAGCCCTGTTGCTGGATTTCTTGAGCCCAAACAATGTCCTCATATAATTAACAATTTAGTGCGAGGTTATACAAAATTAATTTAGACATCACCATTAAGTTAATGTTAAATAAATGTGTGTGTTTTTTACTCAACCTGAGTAAAATCATACTCCTTTTGATAGTAAAAAGGGAACAGATCATTGTTTTGAACTTGACTCAACAAGGGTTGAGTAGCAAATTTTCTCTGCCGTTTAGTAACATTTTACCCCGCCTTTACTCAACTGGGTAGTAAAACCTTACTCAACCCACAAGGAGTAATTTTCTTGCAGTTTTTGAGTAATCTTTTGCCCAACTGTTGAGCAACGTGTATTTGACTCAATTGATGTTGAGCAGGCTGTTTTCCCAACTGTTGAGCAACATGAATTTGACTCAACTGATCGGGGAAATGTTCCCCATTCTTGAGAAGGTAAGACCTTATAATTATCCCGAACATTACATAATTAGGGTTACAGAGGGCTAGGAGTGCAGTTACTGACTTGGGTACTATTGAAAAGCTTAAATTAAATTCAACATTTCCATCACGTTCATCATGTTTTCATGAAAAGTTCATTGCATTACAACAAAGAAACGATAATTGTGTAACTTTCGGGTAATAATTATGAGTTCTTTCAAGAATGGGGGAAATTTCCCCACACACCAGCAAGAAAGCAGTATAGTGACAGCTCCACCATGTCGTAGGCCTACGTATTAAGTGTCAATGCGAAAGCGCAAACAGCGCAACGTTGAGTCAAGTTTTAAATGCTTTACTCAACATGTGTATTACAACTTTTCTCGGAGTATACGAAAATGCACCCTGTTGATTAAATTTTGACTCAATTTGTTACTCAACACGTTTAACTCAACCACACTGAGTAAAAACATTTTAAGAGTGTACAGTATTCAGTATCGCTAGCTACTGCCCTAGAACGTTGTTTTAAAAGTTTGCAAGCAGGGGCAAATATAAAATCCGGCTCTTACAAATCGGCTTCGTTTAGTGGCAGAATATGCTTTGATACAAATGTTTACGGTTATCTGATCTATTTTGAGCACTTTTTCAGTTGCTGGGTTAACCCTTAAATTATAGATTTACCGCCCGATCTTATGTCAAAGTAGAACATGGCTTGTTAATTATGATGTTTACTATTGTTATTAATTATTTTTACATTACAATAAAGTTACAACAGTAAAGTTACAACTTTGTTTTCCTTCGTATTTATATTTTATATCAGGTACGCCATTTACGCGAGGACTTTCATGGAATGCTGAGCTCATTTTTTGTAGGACTTGCAGGTACCATATGCAAGTATCCATGGTTTTTTGTCGTGATTCCATTTCTCCTTGCTGGAGCTTTGGGTGCTGGACTTTACCGACTGAGATCCGAGTCAGATATTACTTACCTGTACGTTCCAACAAATGCGCAATCCCTTAAGGATCAGAGACTTATTGAGGATTTGTACGCTGATTTTGGAGATGACAACTTGCTATCTTACCAACGCACCCAACTCGGGCTGTTTGGCCAAGTACTGATATTGCCCAAAGATGAAACTAATGTGATGACGGTTGAAGTGATGGAAGAAGTACTGCGTTTGCATGATATCATCTTACAAGTCGAAATCAATCACTCCAAGCAAAATGCATCGTTCATGGATTTGTGTCTGATGTGGAATAAAAATTGCCAGTCGAATGCAATTCTAGACGTGATAGATTACAACGCAAGCAATATTGAAAGTCGTAACATTACCTATCCATTTGCCTACAAATCAAGTCAAGTTCTTTTTATTGGTAATGACGTGGGTGGCGTTACGTTCTTACCGGACAGTAATGAAATCAGTGAGGCAGAGGTTATTCAGTTGAATTACAATTTGCGTTACGATAGCGATGATGAAGAAACGCTCGGGATATTATGGGAGAACGCGTTCTTACGAAATGTCAACCAATTTGAATCAGCTCTCGTAACTGTAAACAGAAGAACATCTCATACATTGGAGCAAGAACTGCACAAGGCCACGTCATCTGTCGTATTACTATTTACAATCACGTTCACTCTTCTTATTACTTTCTCTATTTGGTCGTGTATGATGTGTGATTGGGTCACTACTAAAACTTTCCTGGCAGGCATTGGTGTTATATCAGCTGGTCTGGCCATCTTGTCATCTATTGGACTTATGTCTTGGTGTGGCGTACCATTTATCAATGAAGTTGGATCCATGCCGTTCTTAATTCTCGGTAAGCAGGCCCGTAAGAAAGGGGGGGGGGGGGGGGGGGCGATGGTGGCGATCGCCCCCCCTTTGAAAATCTTCCCCGGAAAATTTGTACACAGATGAAAAAATTTCGCAATATGCAATATTCTTTGCTACAAGCTTGTTTAGAGCCAAAATGTACCTCGATCGTGCACAAAATAGGTGCAAATTCGCAAATTTTCGCGCGCTACGCGCGCATATTTTACTCACAATTTTGTTTTTGGAAAACGCCCCCCCCCTTTGACAAAAGTGTCTTACGGCCCTGGTAAGTACACCTGGCTCAGTGTGTGTGGACTAAAATTGGCTGTCGTCAGGTGTATTTGGATTAAATTTATTTAATTTCACTTCAAATTTCAACAACTGTAGCATATTCGGCCGAGTAACCAATGGCGAGTATTTAGTGAAGAATAGCGCTACCTCGCTAATAGCTCTAGTAAGTAGGGGTGTGGGTTAATCAACATTTTGAGAGCACCAAATTGGAAAAAGCTACTTGACTAGTAAACCACTGCGCGTCTGTTGCCCGTTGAGCGCTTGCACGGCTTTCCGCGCTTTTACGCACCGCGCGCGTTTTTGGTTTTACGCTCTGTTATGACACGCAAATTTAGGAATACGCACCCAATTTGAATTGACAGAATGTAAACAAACTTTGTACCACACCTGATGAGCCTTCGGGCGAAACGGGCCGTAGTGTGATAGGAGATAGTAAAATAAAATATGGAGTAAAGTTACTCGTATTCTTCTTTCCCCGTATATATAGAATATTTGGTGGTTCGAGACCCATTATAATGGAGAAACCTATAGAAGAAATGAGCGCGAATCGAGCAATCAATTTAAGTTTTTGAACTAAAATGGTCCAGAAAAACGTTCTTAAAGCCATCTTGTTAAGCTTGAATAATGAAACATTGAAACATTGCAAAAATTGGCATTCTTAATTTCTAAAAAGGTCCAGTATAACGTTGTTAACGTCCCTCGCAATTACCAGATTACAATACAATACACTTATGGGGACTCTGTAACCCCAATTTGCGCCGCCTATGCCCCTACCCTTCCTCCTTCTTCTCCTCTCCCTTCTTCTTCTCCTTTCTCCTCTTCCTCCTATTTTTCTTTTAACTCATGGGTCAATGGGGGTGGGGTGGGGGGGGGGGGGGGGGGGGGGGGCATGGCCTGCTGGACCCCCGCTGGATACGCCACTGATCTGGGATGTAGAAGGCTCCTGAATTCTCTGGACTAGAATACGATAGATGATTTTGGATGTCATATTGTCAATGTGCGACTCATTATTCTCGTGCATCAATATGAAACCCTTCTTTTTACAAAGGACCCGTATAAAGCCAATGTTGAAATCTTGCTTTCAAGAAGCTGGGTTAACATCAACAATGCCTCTTCAATGCATGTAATATTTATCAGCTACCCCTCGTTTAATCCAAACATCAAAGGGAATAATTTTACCATTTGTATAATATAAATCAGAAATCATATTCATACCACACATGGAAAATGCTTATTATATAAAGGCTTATGATTGATACAATAATACAAATATGTTGGTTATTCGATATACATTGTTGAAGATGACCAATATTGTCAGGCATAATAAAATCAAAATACGACTTCAGCATATCTTTATAAAGTATCGGAATATTATTCCATGAATCTGTGTTCGATGAATATTAAGGAGAGATATACTCATTCAGAATTGATTTCCATGCAGTTGCAGTGTAAGGTATATGGTCATGTGTTATAAGCTCGCCTCCTTTCGCGTTACACATGTATTTTGGCTTTCGCGACATGATTTTAACTTTACACATTTATATTTGCTTGTATACCCCCCTGAGGTAGTAAAAGTATACATTTTCTGAAGGGAAATTACATGAGGAAACCAAATATGCCATTGCAATTATAGTACGACCAAGGACTAAAATGGTATGATTCAAAATGTTCGGAAAATATCAGAATTTTCAATTTTAATTTGAGATCCATATAATTTTTATACCTACCCCTATCATTATTTACTTTACATATTTGAATTCCTCATGAAATTACCCATCAGATGATATGTAATTGTCAAAGGGTACTACACTGCAAAAAGGTTGCTTACAATACGTTGCTAAAAGTACTTTTATCATCCGTTGGTTGACGTGTTGATTAAAATTCATTCAATATATGTAGAAAGTTAGGCGTTGTATAAAAGTAAAAAATCCCCAGCGTTGAGCAATTCGTCGAAAACAATGTCCTTAAAATGTTGGTGGAAACTGTTTCTGTTGCTAAAATATGTTGCGTAAAAATATTCCACTTTGGCAACTGTTGCATGAGCATTGAGGAAAATCACGCAACAGTTGATGCAAGTTACGCACATGTGAATTTTAGGCAACTGTTGTCCAAAAAAGCCAATTTCGTGAGCTGTTGCATACTTGAACAACTGTTGAGTGAATATGATTGCCTAACTTTTGAGTAACTAGAATTGTTCAACTGTTGGGCAAATTTTACTTAACAGTTGAGCGGTTACATACTTGAACAACGTTGTGTAAAATGTTGAGTAAATATTTAAGCAACCTTTTTGCAGCGCAGGACCACAATTAGATTTATTCTGTCTTGGCATCCAAAACGAAATACACTGACAAAATAGTTTAAAATAAATTTGCCATTCTTGTTTGACATATATTTGTTTATGAATATCATTTCAGCGGTGTTATAGCGACGTCACTAGCAATGAATATTGAATAGTCGATTTTTATAGCCAAAAATACACGACATGGACATATACTGAATAGTTCATGTCATGTCATCTATTTTCCACCAAAAGAATCACACAAATATGTTTATGTATTATATAATATGGACTATTTATACCTTCATACCCAGATAGCAAGAATACGTTTGGCAAACGTTCACAGTAAAAACACCAATGATAAGAGATGTCAGATATTATATATATAGGCCTAGTTAAATAACATGTTAAAATAAATTACAGATTCACTACCGAAAGGGAATAGTGTATGTAGCTCTGCTGCATCGCCTAGAATTCCCATTACAAATTACCGGTTCACTACCGGGAGGAGTGATGTATGTAGCTCTGCTGCATCGCCCAGAATTCACATTATTTGCCTGCCCCGTGTTGCTATACAAAAATGCTCAATATATAATAAAAACTTGTCACAAATAAAATACCCAACATATGGCTACATTTGATAAATTAAGCAACAGTTGCTATACAAAAATGCTCAATATATAATGAAAACAATTCACAAATTAAGCAACAGTCACAAAATGCCCAACAAATGGTTAATTAATAATACCCAACTGTTGTGTAATTAAAATTGTGCAACTGCTGAGTAACTGGAATTGTTCAACTGTTGGTGAAAACATGTTATCCAACGGTGTTGGGTAAATTTTACGCAACTGTTGAGCTGCTGCATACTTCAACAACGTTGTGTAAAATGTTGAGTAAATATTTAAGCAACCTTTTTGCGGTGTAGGTCGGTAAGGTAATTATACCGGCTAGTGAATATCTCCAATTTTTATTTTATATTTTTTTAGAATTTTCAGAAATATTTTTTAAGGATGTACCCTTCCCTGAACTAAACTGCATTTTTGAATTCCTCTAGTTCCAAGCTTTCCGAAAATGTATACTTTTGCTATCATAGGTTGAAAACTTTTTCTGTTATCTATCTATCTATCTATCCCGTAGTCTTGTCGACCGTTGGGGCGCCACAGATGCCCTGACCACCAGCTCTCTCCACCCTTTTCTGTTCTCTGCCAATCTCAAGGTATCACTAAGCTTCAGGTCAGTCCATTCAGATATGTTGTCTTCCCACCTTCTTCTCTGCCGACCTCTCTTTCGCCCTCCTGGCACTGTGCCTTGCAATACCGTTTTGGCAAGTCCTGTTGATCGTGACACGTGCCCATACCACTGTAGCTTGCGTCTTTTCACTGTGGTTAGGAGGTCTTTTTAAGCGCCGAAGGCTGCAACAATTCCTTTTCTGACTTCGTCGTTGGTGATGTGGTCTTTGTAGGAAATACCAAGGAGTTTGCGAAGGCACCTCATCTCTTCAGCCTGGATTCTCCTCTCTAAGTCCGCTGTTAGGGTCCACGATTCACACGCATAGAGGAATATCGTGGTGACCAAGGAGTGCATCAGTCTGATCTTTGACTTAAGTGAGATGTTTTTATCACTCCAGATGACCTTCAGTTTAGTCAGAGATGCTACTGTCTGTGCGATCCTAGATAGAATTTCAGGTTTGGAACCTTGGTCTGTGATGATTGACCCCAGGTACTTGAAGCTTTTGACTTTTTCCAGCTTCTCGCCGTTGGCTTTGATGTCAGTGCTGATGCCGTTGGTGTTGCTGGTCATCACTTTAGTTTTCCCTGCACTAATCTCCATGCCGTACGCTAAAGAGGTCCTGTCCAGACGTTCAACGAGCCTTGCTAATTCTCCCTCTGACCCGGCTAGTCCATCAATATCATCGGCGAAGCTCAGATTGGTGATTATTCTGCTTCCGATGGTGACCGATCCTTGATGGTCTTCCAAAGCGTCAGTCATTATTCTTTCCAAATAGATGTTGAATAGGGTAGGTGAGAGCAAGCAACCTTGTCTAACCCCGACTGTTGTTTTGAACCATTCCCCTAAGCTTCCGTTGAGGTAGACTGCACTGGAGGCCTTGTTATAGAGGTTGTCAATGGCTCTGGTCAAGTTGGTGTTGATATTGTACATCCTCATGGTAGACCACAGGGCTGCATGCCAAACCCTGTCAAACGCTTTTTTGAAATCCACAAATACATGGTAGAGGTCTTGTTGATGTTGAAGGTATTTTTCGCAAATTATCCTAAGGTTGAGGATCTGCTCTGTAGTGCTACGTCTTGGTCTGAAGCCTGCCTGTTCCTCAGCAATGATCTTTTCTGCTTGTGGGTTAAGTCTGTTTAGTAAGATCTTCAGCATGACTTTGCTTGGGTGACAGATGAGGCTGATCGTGCGGCAATTAGAGCACTGCTGAAGATTGCCTTTCTTGGGAAGTGTGATGACCATTGACTGTGTCCAAGGTGCGGGCCACTCTCCTGTCTGCCAGATCTTGTTGCAGATAGTTAGAAGGGTGTCGACCATGGTATCTCCTCCTGCTTGGACAAGCTCTGCTGGGATGTTGTCAACTCCTGCGAACTTCCCCTTCTTCAGTGAGTTTACAGCTGATATCACCTCCGCCCGAAGAATGGGGTAGTATTCTGTTATAGTCATTTGTATAAATCCGGTGAATTGAGGCTGATTATTCATGTTGACTGTGTAGCGACTAGGAAGAAAGCTGATGATCATTGTCTTATCCATAATTAATTAGTTGTTACAAATAGTTGACAAGTATGTTGAACCACATTTTTAAAGACTACTAAATATCCTTTAAAATGGGACCAGAATGGTGTTTGTAACATTATGACTAGTTATGGTAAAAAGACCAAAGCATGGGATTATCCCATTGAGTCTGTACAGGCGGCACCCCTTCCGGCGGCACCCCTTCCAGCACCACCCCTGGTCTCCAAACATCAAACAGCTGTATCTCCCCTTCTGTATTAGCTATACCAATGCCATTTTGCAGGCAGATAGCTTGTTATTAGGGCTTTAAAATGATACCAAATTTGTTGAGATAGCTTTTGTGGTTTTGAAAATATTTGAGGAAAATGACAGCATAAAACTACAAAATGTAACGGCACTACCCTATTGGGAGGCGAATTTATAACGCGTGACCATATACAGCCTATATGTATCTACCCACTTAATCTTCTGAGCCTTGACTATTGATTTTACATCTATCATTTTTAAACCACCTCATCAATATCACCAACAAGTGTGCAGTCAGTAGGGCCAAAAGGGTTTAGATCGCGAGCGATCTGAAAAAGGGTACCTGGCTGCTGAAAATGAGTAACTCCCACAATACAGCACGTTCGATACCTCAAAAATACACTACAACAACAAGTACCGTATACACTATACAAAAAATATTATTTGTAAATAAATCTTCACTTGATTCTGTTCCGTGCTCACAGTGTCAAGCGGGGCCGAAGGCACCGTACGCGGATAGCCCGCCGCTAGGCGCTTGTAAGAAAAGGAGCCGCAGGCCGCCTGCGGCCGAGGCGACTAAACCCGGCTTGTTACGAACCGATTTAAGTTAGGTCCAATTTAGATGAGCCCGCCGCAGGCGCGATACGGTCTACCAACCGACCCGTGTAGAATTTGCGAACTCAACCCCTATTTTGCGCGAACTCTACCCCTATCGTAGGGCGCTGTTGTACCTATTGTACCTAGGATGCGTGCTTTTTTCAGCAAGCTAGAATAAATGGTTCGCCGCCAAAAATATGCGATCTCTACCACTATCGCGTCAGTAGGGAGGTCACGCTGCATGTCATATTTTGTTATACGCAAGAAAACAATGGAGTATCAGTGACTGCAATATTTGCTAGATATAGCTTCGGAAAATGGTCTATTTGGGCATCTCAAAAACTGAGAAACGTGCTAAAAATCAGGTAGAATTTTAGAGGAGGGTCAATAACATCTGCAGAACGGTAAAATGTATAGTATTAAACACGTTTTGTGACCAAATTTATGTCGTAAAATGTTGGAAAATTCACGTTTTGAAAATCTGTGGTCTTCGAAATTACAGGAATCCTAACTCATTCTAAACCTCACCAAATCATGAAATGAACCCTCGTCTACAAATAATTCCATTTACGTATTGCTCTATCTGCTTGGAGATAGCGAAGACTACGGAAACTTCATAGCTTCATACCACGGAATGAAATCCGCCATTAGGCGCCATAGACATTACATGGCGAACATCGTACAGATTTGCGCTGCAGTCATCTGTGTAGGGAGTTTTGACAATAGCAAGGTCGTTCGACTATTGTGTTTGTGCATGTTTGTGACTACTGACCCCGTTTAACAATCTTCATAGCTTTCATATAGGGCTTCGGTGACCTAACTATGATTCTTACTTACTTCAGAATCATGGTTTTAGAGTGAAAATAAACTGTCGGGATAACACGACAGTTTATATTTTCACTCTAAATTCACTCTAAAACCATGATTTTGAGGTAATAAGGAATCGTATCGCCCTGTAACTTGGAATGCATGTACGATTTATGATCAGAAATGTAAATCTGCAAGAAAATCTACTTTCTAAAAAAAATCATGAATAGAGGGCGCTCTCAGGAAAAGATCACATAATATGCCTTTAAGAATGGTTTTGACCTGCTTTAACTTTGAGCCTGATCGCCGTATGACAGGGGCTTTGTATATGTACTCGCCATTGGTACACTTGTGACTTGTCCGATGATGTAACAAAAATGTATCTTCTTTTCTTATTTAACCATTAAAAAAGGTAGCACTACTAAAATACGATCGAGCAAAACACTTCCTTAGGGAGCGTTCATAAATACTTGGGGGGGGGGGGGGGGGGGGGAATTGGCATCCCGGACATAAAAAAAGAAGATCCACCCTTCGAGAAAGTCTTATTTTTATTGATCCCCCTTTCAGCTATCGCATTTCACAAAACAAAAAAAAACCTAAATGAGTTTTACAATTCATTAGAAAGAAATTTCATGTTGTCTTCATTAACTTTACTGTATATTCTGCCTGGAGGGAAACAACAGAGGGTGTCCCATTTGTAAATACATGACATCATAGGTCACCTCATCTATATTTAGCCCACCAAAGTTGCGTTTGCAAGTAAGTTTAGAAAGGCTATCAAAAGCGGATGTACCTTTTAAAATACCTGTATATTATAATGTGTATTGACTAAATTAGACTAATCTTAAATGCATACTCACTGTGTACGGGATATTTAGGGATTCAATTATGTTTCAGGGTGTGTGCATCACCAATCTACAACGGTGTTCGCGTCGACTACTTGGTTTATATAAATTTAAATAAACCACCCCTACGCGCATAACGCAAGTTGTAGATTGGTGATGCACATACGCTGAAACATGATTTTATCCCTTTCAACAACGACCAAGGTTTTGAACGCCATTTCATAAATACACACTGCAAATAAGAACATAATTTATACTTAATTTTTAACAATTTCACTCAAACTATTAATGTGACGGTACTTGTACCCACCATGTACAGGCTGTCCCAAAATGATTAGTACCCATCGATGCCCAAAGTTCAATAAATTTTGTCATCATCAAAATCGATAGGATTAGGTCCGTTGTTTTTACATTATTTTTGTCATACTGTACTATTTCATTGGAATTTTAGATCATGAATATCGGATTTATCAAACTCAAGATATACTCCATTATGTAAAACATGGTGATTTCACCATTTTGACAAAGTGCTAAAAAATGTGTGTGCTATTACAGCTTGTTTGAAAGAAACTTGTGTATTCTCATAATCTCTTGTCTACTCAATATAATCTTGTGTGTCTTTCTGTTGTAACTGTTATTAGTTATGGGTGCTCAAATTATTAATAACTCTTCTCCTTAATTTAATTTAACGGGTAAAAGAAGTTTGTCACACTTGAGTGACTCCATGCATTGTTTTAGTTGACAAGTGTTTAGGGACTTCACTTCTAAATGAAGTGGTATTTGGTGTATCACCAGTGGCTTAGATTTCATTTTCACTTGGAGAATGGATTTCGTGAGGTTAAACTCTAAGGGACTGTATCATTTTTAGCAAGTTTGTAGGAAATTGCATTCCCAATATGAAAAAGAAGTCTAAGCCACTGCTAATTACCCACGACCACGTCTTTACCTGGTTAAATGTCCCTCAAGTTTAGCCTCAAAACTAGCTAATTTATTTTATTTTATTTATTTATTTGAACATACGTTTTTAAAACAGCGGCACCCGTCTACCCGACGGTGCGTTCATATACAGAAAATCACAAGATTAATACACAATTAATACACAAATTACAAAGTTTTACCATAAGATAGATACATATTATATACAGACACAAAGTCAATCATACAAAATTGATCTGAAATTATGTCAGGCACACGTGGAAAATGGCACTATACATGTATATACATGAACAAATATATTAAATTCAATCGTCATTGTTTGCGCATTTCGTCTCTAATCGTGCCTTCCATGCACGCTTGGAGAAGGACTTACAGAATTTGTCAAATACATGATAAAAGTCATTAACATTGCTTATATTACAAAATGTGGTGTATGTACTACCTAGCATTAATTTATATTTTACATCAAGATCGCTAGAGATAAATAGCACCCATACATCAATACCATTTAAGTCAATTAGAGCCTTTTCTAGATTATTATATTCATTAGTTCTTATAGCATTAAGTGACATGCAAGTGAAAAGAAAGTGTTTTGTATCCTCAATACCATCATTACATAATTGACAGGTGCCATCATTATCAGGGGTCCATTTACTCACTTTGTACTCTAATGGTAGTGTATTTGAACGAATCTTGAATTTCAGACAAGCCCCGTGAAAATCAATGTTATCTAACAAGTATGTCTCCATGCCTGGAGTGTACTTAATACTCAAATAATCGGTAAGAGAGGATTTGGATTTAACATCTTCTTCCCATTCAATGTTAGATATATCATTGATCGCGCGTTTAACTGAATTGGCCCAATGAGGATTCGATGGAGCTCTACCAGACTTCGCTGAATCAATGATGTCAATTAGGTCACACTTGTGCAAAATATTATGAATACAATACAAGAATTTGTATCGAAGTTTAATTGGCTCAATATCCAAACTTAGCATTGTGTTAATAAGTAATTTTGGCCAGCGATGTTGCTCCATGTCAATGATACGTGCGAAATATTTTGCTCTAAAGCCATCTTGAACTGTGGAAATTGGTGCCCATCCGAGTTCACCATAGAGTACAGCGCGAGGTGTGTTACGAGGTGCTTTCAAAATGTAACGTGCCATTTCAAGCTGAAGATTTTCAATTTTCTTTACATCTGCTTGACTACCAGGAAACCACACCGAACTTGCATAATTTATCGATGGAAGAGCTATTGTTTTCCATAGGACATCACCATAATGTACACGGTTAAAGTTATCAAAATTATTAATGATAGACTTAATATATGCAATGAGTCTGTTACCCTTTTTAACTACTTCCTGAATATGACAATGAGCAGAGAGGTTGCGTGATATGTGAACACCTAAATACTTATATGAATCAACCTCAGATATATATTTGTCACCCAAGCTCCATAACTTATTCTTATTTATGCGTTGCCCGACAATCAGAACATTAGATTTATCATTGTTAAAATTCAATTTCCAATCAATAGCAAATTTAGCAGCTAATTCGAGCATCCTCTTTAATTCATTCTCATCATTTGCAAGGAGAACCACATCGTCTGCCCAGAAAAGGCTACCAACACATACGTTATGAATTCTTACACCAACTTCATGTTCCTTTAACAGCTTTGTGAATTCATTAATAAAAATAGAGAACAAAACTGGCGATAAAACACAGCCTTGCTTAACACCTTCTGTCACTTCAAAGAAATCAGTTTCTATATTGCCAAATTTAACCTGAGCTTAACCTGATTACTTTTTGCCCACCTCCTGTGCTCCTTAGCAGCATTTTTACGGTCTTTAATCGCATAATCAATATCTTTATCAAACCAAGAGTTATATTTCCCCTTAATCTCTTTAGTGCCCAGGCCATCAATTGCACTTGATAATAAATAATAAATTATAGAAACAAAGCTTGGGGGTCGCTCATGCGTGACGATCCATTTTTACTCTTCAAATTGAATCAAAATGAAGAAGTATTAATGGTTTGAACAACAATATGATACAACAGCAGTTTAAAATAGAAAGGAACCAAATATATTAGCAGACAAGAGATTAACAGAATGTATTAGTTTCTTTCAAACAAGCCGTTTAAAACACATTTTTTGCACTTTGCCAAAAAGGTGAAATCACCATGTCTTACACAATGGAGTGTAACTTCATTAAAATAATTCCGATATTCATGATCTAAAATTTTAATAAAAGGGTACAGTATAGAAAATATGATAGAAAAACAATGGATCTAATCTCATTGATTTTGATGATGAAAAAATGTATTGAACTTTGGGCATACATATACACATAAACCAATAATCACAACATAGAAATGTAGATGTTTCAATTCCTTGCATTTATTCCGATCACATATAACTATACACGGTCATGCATAAACTATCCTACGCATACGGGAGGAGACAAATGGCCACGATTGCCGGTTATGACGTGTCATTTATACCATAATTATTTGGTGTTTCTAAACTATACCATAATTAAATTGAGGAAAGAGCGACACAACATACACCCTCCCTTTTGAAATTGGCCCCTGACAATTATAGTTAAACCTCATGTAAGATTGTCATAACTCCAGAATATATAACAAGAGTTATGATAACCTATGCCAATAGCCTACCCTATGAAATAACATATCAAATAATATCACACTAGGTGTCCCATGATAACCCTCTCCTGTATTAATATCGCAGATAAAATACAAGAAACGTTTATCATATGAATTGCCCAAAATCTTAAATTACACCTTAAATTAACAATCTTCTGTGCTGGCCAGTAGACAGATATCCATGACACCATCGATGTTCCCCCGGTGTGGCGCTGGCGGTGATACTGTCGACGACTGAAGACGCTGACGACGACCGATGACGATGCGACGGCTAACGACACTGGCGACGGTTGATACGGCGACGCCTGGAACGCTGCTGACGACTGCTGACGTTGACGATGGCTGATGTCACTGGTGATGTCATCCTGACGAGTGTGGTTCTTTTTGGTTGGCGGGGCAACCGCCAACCTTATAGCATCAGATTGCATATTCTTGGACATTTAGGTCTTTCTACATATACATGGAGGCTGCCATTTTGTTTTTAGTATATGGAAAATTGTCTAAATTATTTTGCAGTCTTTGTAAATTACATGTACCTATGCAGTTTATTTTAACAGTCCTGCAGTCTGTGATGGAGTCAAAGCTATATTTGTTTAGCCTTGATGATTCAATCAGAGAGACGTTATTAGACTCCCAACAGAGAGACATAATAGCTTATCTTGTTTGACTAAAGAGAAATCTCCCAAAACTGTCCAGATGTTATACACATTACAATTGTGGTCTCAGATACTACTGAAAAGCTCAGAGTGTCAACTGTGCAACTGTGTCATAAAACATGGTCAAGGTTTGCATGAAATATCTATGTGTATGAAAAATTTCGCGACTGGCTAGGATTGGTGAAATTGTCATGCTCACAAGCTTTTAGTATTCTTATTAGACATTATTAGAAAGGTGTACATTTGTAAACATTTCATGATGAAAAATTTGGGTTCTTCTGCATCACGAACATTAAATGCCGCGAAAAAATAGTGCTTGCTTTAGAATTGGTTCTGGTGATCACTCCATTTCCATGGGAATTTTTTAGTTGGGGCTTTAGGGACGCACCATTAGATTTTCAGGGGGGGGGGGGTAGGAAGTTTTCGGAAGAAAAAAAATTCACCCTCTATGCAGGCCCCCCCCCCAAAAAAAATCACCCCCTGATGAGTAAAAAAAAAAAAAAAAAATTCTACCCCCACCCAACTCAATATGAATGGATACATTTATAAAAAAAAATTCGCAAAAAAAAAGATTCACCCCTTGAAGCGGCCAAAAAAAATAATTCACCACCCAACCCAACTTCCTACCCCCCGCTGTAAATCAAATGGTGCGTCCCTTAATGAGTTGCGGAAGTCATATATACCTAGATTGTTCTTCAGATGATACCTCCCCCCTCCATGCACAAACATCAACTTTATTGGTTTCCTGTACTATTTTTAGACTGTTGTGTTTTGATTTGGGGTGGGTTTTTTGTTTGAAAGATACATACACCATATCCCTGGTATTTTGGTATGCAACAGAATGAACAGATGCTTCAGAAAATGGTTACAAAACATGATTCTTTCTCTTGGATCGCCCCCATTCCATTTCAATGGAATTTTTTCTATAATAAACAAATAAATTCTACTTCAACCATAGTTTTACTAACGAATATTGGCCATATTAAATTGAATATAATTCTAATCAAATTAATTGAATATATATGTCATATTTAAAACTTAAATTGAATGTAAAATTTATTCATTTGTATATTTCTATATTTACTTATTTACTTTTTATATTATTAATTATCTACATAATTATTCATTTATTTATTTATTAATGTTTTCTCATGTTTATTTGTTTTAATTTCTTTATTTTATAAGTAATTTTTAATATTTTAATTTTTAATATGCGTGTATTTATGTATTGATTCATTAGTTTATTGATTCATTAATTTTCGATTAAAAATGTAATTTTCGATTTATATTATTATTTATTAACAAAATGATTCAACTATTTATTTAAAAGTTTTTAAGAAAAAAAACTCATTTATTTATTTCTACATTTATTTATGTATTGATCAAATAAATTGAATACATATGACATATATTTAAAACTTAAATTGAATGTTAAAACCGTGTTTATCACTAAACTATGGCTGTAATTTATATTGCTTTCTAGTAATGCCATGCAAGAATCTTGCACAATTATCATCTATGCGCTTGCTTCTTCTGCCACATAATTTTAGCAACTAAAAGCCGTATTTACAAATGTTGCTATTTTTGCTCTTTCTATTTGCCTTATATCGCAATTTCCTTTTGACCGCCAACTTTCCATTTTAATGGAATTTTTATTGTCGTATATAATGGTATTATAATTAAGAATGATTCCATTATTTGAAACTATATCAATTCATTTGTTTTTGACATCCATATCAATGTATACATTCGACGAAGATTACATGCTGATGACACCAACTACTAAATATTCATGACGTTATATAAACGACGTCATATAAACGACGTCATATTAAATTCGAGATAATATCGACCACGACAATATAATTAATTATTTCAGCAACATTGTCTGTGAATGATATATTTTACGACAGAATCCACACTAGGGAAATATCAGGGAAGAAGAACGACGCGACGACTATAGACGGAACTGCAGCGTTTTACCATTTCTGTGCTGGTTTCGTTAGTGTCCAATAAGAAACTCGCACACCCACTTGATGATTCCCTTTCCCGAAGTGTATTTGTCCTGCGACAAAACTCAAAACAGAAATGTGCATCCATGAGTAACGGAATTACATAAATATTACACCTTATTTTAAATATTCTCCAACACTGTACAAACATCCAACATATCCAATAACATAATTTTGTTTTATCCAAAACAAACATGAGAATAATTCCTACGTCCTTCTCATCTAATATTAACCAATAACACAACATACACCACTTGTCGATACACATTATAGTATACATATAGTATACACTTTTTCCCACGCTGATTCTATCTGGCCTTTCCAGTTATCCTGACTGGATTCAAATGCAAGAATTCCACTGCTGCCTCTTCCCAAGTATTTCTTGAGTTTGGAAAATTTACCCACTTTATTAGATATTCTAATCATTCATCTCTGTATCGTCCACGAATATTTTCTCTACTTCATAATTACGAGGCTCTTTCTGTATCACAGCAGGCATACCAGGAATAAGTGTGTTTCCTTGAGAGTTATTCATGCGTACCGGCTTATATCCATCCACAGTGGCGTAGCTAGGTTATGAATATTGGGGGGCGAGAAATAAAATGAACCGTCATGATTGTTATGAGTCAAGATATGCGCGCGTAGCGCGCGAAAATGTTCGACTTTACACCTATTTTTGGCACGATTGAGATACATTTTGGCTCTAAACAAGCATGTGCCAACGAATATTGCATTTTGGGGTAACATATGCGCGTGTAGCGCGCGAAATTTTTTCATCTGTGTACTTTTGACCATCATAATTCATATTATTACTATAAGGTTCATGGTATACACTGCGATCCACTGGTTCGGGTTTTGTGTTTGGTCATGTGTTTTAAGCTCGCCTCCTTTCGCGTTACACACGGATTTTGGCTTTCGCGACATGATTTTAACTTTACACATTTATATTTGTTTGTATACCCCCCCCCCCCCCCCCGAGGTAGTAAAAGTATACATTTTCTGAAAGGAAATTGCATGAATGAGGAAACCAAATATGCCATTGAGATTATAGTACGACCAAGGATTAAAATGGTATGATTCACAATGTTCGGAAAAATATCAGAATTTTTAATTTTTAATTTGAGATCCATATATTTTTGATACCTACCCCTATCATTATTTACTTTACATATTTGAATTCCTCATGAAATCACCCATCAGATGATATATAATTGTCAAAGGTTACTACGTCGGTAAGGTAATTATACCGGCTAGTGTATCTCCAATTGTTATTTTATATATCTTTAGAATTTTCAGAATTATTTTTTAAGGATGTACCCTTCCCTGATCTAAACTGTATTTCTGAATTCCCCTAGTTACAAGCTTTCCAAAAATGTATACTTTTGCTATCATAGGTTGAAAACTTTTTCCTTTAAACCGCGTACAAAAAAGGAAATTTGATCTGCATCCGATTTTCCCAATTGTTTGGACATTTTCATTACACTCATGGCATAGTTATCCACACCTTCGTTATGTGCCTGTTTCATCGAAAGAAGTTTAGTTTCCCTCTCCCATTTCCAACTATCGCCTTCAGAATATTCTTATTAAACAATCATGAACAGGCTGTCTCATTAATATTGATGTCCATTAATACTCAAAATCATTTGCTCACGAAAATCAATAAAATAGGCAAGATTCTCAATAGTCAACAGTCAACACTGCAATACTACAACCAATCAAATATGTGATGGTGATTTCACACTTTAGGGCAGAGTAAATATATCTTCAAAGTGCGACCATATTATGGAGTGCTTCTGTGTTTTTTTAAAATTAACATCTATGTTATATGATGTGGTTGTTTTACAGGGATTGGTGTAGATGATATGTTCATTATGATAGCAGCATGGAGGAAATCAGACGTGCACAAATCAGCTGATAAGAGATTACGTGAAGCATTTTCTGAAGCGGCTATGTCTATTACTATTACTTCTCTAACCGATGTCTTGGCCTTTTGTATTGGAGCTTATACACAGTTTAGATCTGTGCAGATATTCTGCTTGTATACAGGTGCGGCTGTAGCCTTTGATTATATATTCCAGATAACATTCTTTGGCGCATTCATGTACTTCTCTGGGTGCCGCGAACAACAACATCGACATGCGATATGTGTCTGCAGAATAGTAAGCCCTCGAAACGGTAATCAACCTATTTGCTACCAAGTCTGGTGTGCTGGTGGTTGGTTGGACTCGGACATAGAGACTGGATCAGAACTTGAGGAATATACAAATCCCGTAGAAAGTAAAAATACGAAAAACCCGGAGGAAGGTAAAAATCCCGTAGAAAGTAAAGATGTGGCAAACCCGGAGGATGGTACAAATCCCGTAGAAAGTAAAAATACGACACACCCGGAGGAAGGTACAAATCCCGTAGAAAGTAAAGATATGACAAATCCGGGAGAAGATTTAAAGCCCGCAGAGAGTAACAATACGACAAACGCGGAGGAAGATTCAAATCCCTTAGAAGGTGAAAATACGATATACGAAAATACCCCTGTGGAAGGTACAAATCCCGTAGGCAGTAACAATACGACAAGCCCGGAGGAAGGTACAAATTCCGTGAAATGTAAAAATGCGACAAACCCGGATGAAGATACTTATCCCGTAGAAAGTAAAGATATGACAAATCCGGAAGAAGATGTAAATTCTGTAGACAGTAGCAATACGACAAACCCGGAGGAAGATTCAAATCCCTTAGACGGTAACAATACGACAAACCCGGAGGAAGATTCGAATCCCGTAGACGGTTATTTTGTAAATCACGCAGTGATGACATGGTTCAGAAAGACTTACGGAGTTCTTCTGACTACACGTAATGCTTGCTTAGTCACAGCAATGCTATATGTCTTTCTACTTGCAGGTGGAATTCTGGGAATTGTATTCCAACTTGAATCAGGACTTGTTCTTACCAATCTCGTACCAGATAGCTCATATGCTGTACCCTACTATGACCAAGAATCTATGTATTTCAAGACGTATGGTCCCATGGTTTTTATTACAGTAACAGAGAAGGTGGAATATTGGCAACCTGAACAACAGCAGAGAATAATGGACACTTTACAGGAACTGGAGAAAAGTGTGTACTTTCATGAATCTCAGCTGACCGTTTGTTGGCTTCGCGACTATCTCAAGTATTTGGATCGGTTGAACATCGTTAACCCATCTGAAGAACAGTTCAAAAGAATTCTTAAAGACAACTTTCTTGTTGACCCATTGTATGAGCACTTTGGTCCAGACATCGCCTTTTATTTCAAAACTTCTGATATTGTCAGTACTAGATCCTATGTAACATTTAAAGATATAAACACATCAACATTGGAAAGGGATGCGATGTTAGAATCTCGTAAAATAGTAGGTGCAAGCGAAATCGCACAAGTTGCTTACCATCCAGCGTATATGTTTTTTGACCAATATATTGCTGTAGTTCCAAATACCGTAAGAAATCTGCTGATCGCAGGCTGTGCGATGTTCTTTGTGTCCTTTGTAATGATGCCCGATGTTGTTGGTGTACTGTTCGTAATGCTCTCCATTCTATCGATTCTAGTGTGCGTCATCGGTTATATGGCCTTTTGGCACGTAGCCTTGGATACCATATCGATGGTCAATCTGGTACTTTGCGTAGGATTTAGCGTAGACTTCTCGGCCCATATCATATATTCCTATTTTGCTTGCACCACCAAAGCAGCGGCTTACCGGGTTCAATACGCTCTCTATTCCCATGGGTGGCCAATCGTTCAAGGAGCATGCTCTACCATACTAGGAGTAGCCGTACTTAATTTTAGCGATTCTTATATTTTTCGATCTTTCTTTAAAACCATATTTCTTGTGATATTATTTGGTGCAGTCCACGGTTTGGTTGTGATGCCTTCTCTTCTATATGCTATGGGGACGGTGAGAGAAAGACGACTAAATGCGCGCATGCAGCCTAACATTGTTTCCCCATCACAAAGATGCCGATGAAATCGTCAACAACTAAGAACATCCGAATATATCGGATACAAACATAATGCACCCAACAAATAAAATGGTTGAAGAGTCTGTCTGAGCCGGTTTAAGGCTCACACAATTCATATCCTTTAAATTTCAGGAGTTTTGTTCTCGGATATTATTTTCTAATTCCCCCAAATGATCTTAACTTTAAATTTGAATCGTATAGCGAACTGGTTGGAAGCTAACAATCTAATACATTAACAATAATAACGTAATGATTTTGGTACCAATAATATTATAAATAGATTAAGACATATTACCCTCTCCTATAAGAATCCTGTTATTTGAATGGTAAATTAATCCAAGTATCTTGGTGTAAAATTTGTTCGGACTACGTTATGCCATTGTAATCGCATATGTCGATCATTTATCAAATACTAATTTAAAATAGAATCGGTATCATCAGACGTGTTAAATATTTTCTCCCACACAGTACTCTTTGGACGTTACCAAATGATCTTGTTTTTTATTTTTTATTTTGCTAGCCAAGTATGATCTAACTGTTCTCAGATATATCAAATGAAGCTGCAAAGTCTCCATAATCGTTTAGCAAGAGCAAATTATCTGCCGATATTAGAACACCTGTCAATGCATTCAATGATAAGATGAAGTTACTCAAGTGGGTAAAAATATATGAGAGCTGGACAAATCAAATGATTACCATTGTATTCAAACGTTTAGAAATATCAGTCCAAATTATTTATCACGCCATTTTGATTATGTACATAAAAGCCATAATTGTACAAAAAGCTATCATACTTGTACGTCAAACACTCTATCGATTCCAATATTTGATTGCAATCCTGGTAAACGTACATTATGCTATCTGCCAGAGCTTTTTCTCTTTGGCACGATATTTCACCAATAATGCATGTTGAGTTAAGAAATTCAATCAATTCAATTTAAGTCATAAATTGTCACTTCGCATTCATTTAATATTATATGATTATTATATTACATGTATATAGATCATTCTTAAATTCTTCTGACAATCTGTATATTAAATGCATAATGAATGCCCACTTTAGTAAGCAGTGCTGGTCACGGAAGCGTTTTACCCACAATCAACAGCATTATAACTCACTTATTCATGCTTACAGGTGGGTGTCACAGCGTGTCCCAAAAAACTGGGTCCAAAATCTGCAGAGCTTGTAACTTTAAAAGTTGATAATGTAGCTGCTCCATATTTAAGGATATTAAGGAACGTATACCTGACCAATATTGGTTAAAATGTGAAATTAATCAAATGGCAACTTTCTGAAATACAGAGCTTTCAACAGTGCGTGGTTAGAACCCGTTTTTTCCTATTTAGCAATAAACCACCTTATGCCTTGCATTTGCGTTGTGTGCAAGTTTTCCCTACATCATGTGCATGGTGTTTATTCTCCAAAATATCTTATGTTTGGTAGAAAAGGGTTAAATTATAGGTATTTTGGATCAATATTCAGCATTATAAATACCCATTACAGTAACCTTGTCGTTGAATATATACAAAAACAGAGCAACTGTTACCCTGATACCATGCCTGGAAATAGCACCCGCCCACCTGCCCATAGCGGGTAAATTTTGTGTCGGGAAAAAGTACCCCGGCAACCGACTGGCGGGTAAACAATTTCAAACTTACGGTGCAAGTGTGAGAGTTACACTGGCTGGTGGAATTTCTGTCGGGCATTTTTGTGAGTTACCTGCCCGATCCCGACTGGCTGGTTGAAGAAGAAAAAAAGGTTCCAGCCCTGCCTCTAATTCCTTTGATGAGATGACTGACTTAACGGCTGGTTTCCAATTTCGAAGAAATTGTTCTTGAACT
>JAYJML010000375.1:0-39757 GCA_035610835.1 Ophiura sarsii | reverse complement strand
AAAGTTGGGGATATATTTCTTCTTCGGTCTTTTATTTTTATTTTTGTATTATTTTTTTTTTTCTCTCCTTGCGTCCTTCCGCGCGCCACTCAGACTGATGCAATGCGCCACCATTTGAGAAGGCCTGGTATAGACCTTCCGGAATATTATCGCTACTCTGGGCTTCATGGACAATCCCATACGGTCATTTTGTCCAATCGTCAGGCGAATGGACAAAATTAAATTGATGTATAATATTATATTATATTTTGGCTCTGCATTTAATTGTATTAGTTGCATTGAGCACTCTGCCTGACGGCATATCTAACTTTATGTTATTATACGCTCCTGATTTACACCGGTCGAGCACTCTTTACTAAGCGCCAGCATTATTTATATACACACGACAAGATGGATACTTTCAACATGAACTACTCCGGGAAAAATATACCACTGCCTTTAAGAACGGAATACATAAATTGCCTCCTCGAAAAAATCGAAAGCGTAATTAAACGTAAGAGATGGAGAGCTCATTTCTTCCTGAACTCAAACAAGGATGCAGATAGTGATGTTTCCAACAGCGATAGCGACGACGACGTCAACCACAACGAGAACTACGGTTTCAGATCCAAACGCACACCACCACAAATAGATAACATGATGGATTTTGAAAGAGACATGTTGAACATCGTAGACAATCTCCAATTCAGACAAGTAAGCAATGAATTTCAATCAAAACTAGCCAAAGACATAAAGCAAATAAACGCATCTGAGAATGTAATCGTCCATGCAGACAAAACCAGAAACATGTACCAAATAAACACCAAGGACTATGACAAGCTATTAAAAGATAACATCACTCAAAAGTACAGGATCGCGGAACCCGAGATAATAGAAGAAATAAACCGCGAATTCGACGAAATAGCGAACAAACTGAACATTGACGACAGAATAGACAGCACGGCAGAAAAACCGGCATTCATAACCCTGAAAGACCACAAGGACAATTTCGTTAACAATCCCAAAGTCAGATTAATAAACCCAACAAAACCAGAGCTTGGCCGTGTCAGTAAACAGATACTTGACACTATCAATACAGCGATCAGAACCAAAACCAAACCAAACCAATGTACAAGAACATCCGACGTCATTGACTGGTTCTCAAACCTACCAGAAAAGGACACTTTGACATTCATAGTATTTGATATAGTTGACTTTTACCCATCCATATCCCAAGACCTTCTATCCATCTGTCTTAACTGGGCAAAAAGATTCATCACTATAACAGAAACAGAATACCAAACCATAATGCATACAAGAAAACACTACTCTTTGACAACGATAACAACACATGGGTGAAAAGAGAAGCCAAGCAAACCTTTGACGTATCGATGGGAGCGTTCGATGGCGCGGAAATCTGTGAACTCGTTGGCCTTTACGCATTGGAAAAACTGAGGGGCAAGATAAGCACATCTAGCATGGGTCTCTACAGGGACGATGGTTTCGCAACTCTGAAAAGATCATCAGGTAGCCGCGCCGACAGAGCAAGAAAAGACCTCATCAAAGTCTTCAAGGAACTCGGTCTACAAATTACGGTGCAAACAAACCTCAAAATTGTCAACTACCTGGACATTACCCTGAATCTTGAAAACGACACATACCAACCTTACAGAAAGCCAAACGATACACCTATGTATGTCAACGCCAACTCAAACCACCCACCAACTATCACCAAACACTTACCACTAGCAGTTGAAAAGCGAATATCGTCACTATCATCGAGTAAAGAAATATTCAACAAAGCCGCGCCAGCATACAACGAAGCTCTAAGAAGTAGTGGATATTGTACACCAATAAGCTACAAAGTCCAACCACCAATGACACAGCGAACAAAAAGGAAAACCAGATCTCGAAAAACAACATGGTTTAATCCACCATATAGTTCCAATGTCAAAACGAACATTAGTCAGACATTTCTGAAACTGATCACCAAACACTTCCCACCAGGACACATACTGCAAAAAATCTTCAACAAGAGCACAACAAAAGTAAGATACAGTTGCATGAAAAACATGAAATCCGTAATCAAAACCCAGTACGACCACGTAATTAAAAAACACAAGAAACCGAGCACCCCTACCAAACAATGCAATTGCAACAAAAAGGCAGAATGCCCCCTGCGTGGTAAGTGTTTGGTGAAATCCTCAATCTACAAAGCCACAGTAACCCACGACAACACCTCATTCGCCTACATCGGACTAGCAGGGGGAACATTCAAAGAACGTTTCCGCAATCATACAAAATCATTCAAACACAACATATACGAAAAGGAAACCGAAGTCTCTAAGTACATCTGGCGCCTCAAGAAACACAATACAGCGTCCCAAATAACATGGGAAACCATCAAACAATCCAACAAATTTAGGCGCAACACCGGACACTGTAACTTATGCATGGAGGAAAAACTGGCAATTGCAACACACAACTCAAATGTCGCCACAACAAAAGAAAACCACTTAACCGGACAAAGAAAAAGTAACTATCTTCTAACTATCTTCTCGCACAGCAAAACATAACATCGCCTGATGATCGCCGCACGTAACGGCGTGAAACCCACGGTTGCAAAAATGACTGTATAATTGATATATTATATTATATATATATACATATATATATATATATCGGTCATTTATCTTGAGTTTAAACTCATAATTAATATTTAATATAGCGGCAGACTACACCAGCAAATTGTACACAATTTGCAACTTCGACCTTATATTCTACTGCCGTAGCGCTCACATCGACCTATCTTGAATTTGATGAATTAACATTCATACAAAAAAAATCGAGCGCAACAAATCACTTACCTCTCAAATTACAATCGCTTAGTATGCGAGCACTCCGTGGTGTAATGGTTAGCACATTCAAACGGTAACTGGAAGGACCGGGTTCAATTCCCGGCGGGTGCATTTTTGAGGTATTGGTTTCTTTCTACAATTCTACAACTAAGGCCTATCGGTCATTTATCTTGAGTTTAAACTCATAATTAATATTTAATATAGCGGCAGACTACACCAGCAAATTGTACACAATTTGCAACTTCGACCTTATATTCTACTGCCGTAGCGCTCACATCGACCTATCTTGAATTTGATGAATTAACATTCATACAAAAAAAATCGAGCGCAACAAATCACTTACCTCTCAAATTACAATCGCTTAGTATGCGAGCACTCCGTGGTGTAATGGTTAGCACATTCAAACGGTAACTGGAAGGACCGGGTTCAATTCCCGGCGGGTGCATTTTTGAGGTATTGGTTTCTTTCTACAATTCTACAACTAAGGCCTATCGGTCATTTATCTTGAGTTTAAACTCATAATTAATATTTAATATAGCGGCAGACTACACCAGCAAATTGTACACAATTTGCAACTTCGACCTTATATATATATATATATATATATATATATATATATATATATATATATATATATATATATATATATATATATATATATATATATATATATATATATATATATATATATATAAATACATCGAAGGCCTTAACTCAAAAAAGGTAATTCTGGTAAAAAATGAGTTTTGTTTCAGTATCGGACAATACTGGAATAATTTACGTAGGATCGGTTTGTATTGAGCGACACTGATATCGACTGTGTAGGCTACCAATATTCAATGTTAATTTGTTTTTATCACATCAGAGACATGGAATCAATATGATGGTGTGATGAGATTGGAAGGCAAATGGCTGACAAAGAAATGGATGTCATGGAAAGCTTCACAAGTGCATAAGTGTATGTTGACATTTAGAGCATATCTACCCTCATGGGATGGTTTTTACACCGATATTGGGAAACACCTGAAGGCAGCCAAAGTCTTAGATGAGGTTGATATAATATGTGGCAGTCTAAGAAACCAGAGCGTCATGCTACAGGGTGAACAAGCAGGTTCATTCCCTACGGACACATTTCAAGTGGACCAGGTATGTGCTACAGCTTTGTTATTATCATAGAGAGGAAACGTGTCTCTACCTACGACCTGTAGGCAACGGGGAAATCGAGATATCATGACAACATGATTTATACCATAGTAATTATTCGTGTACAAATTAACATATGCATTGTCTGATATATATTTTCCGTGAGTTGTATGGTGTGGCGTCGATAGTACATCGAAGTTTCCTTAAATTCGTTACCGGGCACCCATGCCGTATTTCAATTACCTGTCCGTTCTTAGATGACTCATTGATATTTTCCTGATTTTATTTTATGTTTTTTATTATAAGCTGTTGTTGAAATGCTTAGCCGACAAGATCACTTCATACTCGGACGGATCAGATGCGGATGGCAAAAGACAAGAGTCACGTCTAGTGTCAGCTCTTGCTGTTCTACATCTCGTTCACAAGTACACACTTAAGATTTCTCCCGAACAAGAAGTCAATATTTGGGATGGACTCAAATTTCCACGGTTAGATAGAGACCATGCCTCAAAGTTGATGCTACGCATCACAGAGGATTTCGAAAGTACTATAAGGTCAGTATTCTTATTATTCAGTGATATTCTAGTGAAACTATTACTATCTGTCATCACTAATATGCCACTCTATTGAGACCAAGGACGTCCAGTAGGTTAACCTCACATGAAAGTACGCCAAACATACATCGCGTACAAAACTTGACCTCACTGCCAGGCTTCTCGTTACATTGCGTTTTCGCGTCTGGGGACGCAATATTTTTGCTAAAAACGCAGTAAATTTTAAACTGGACTCTTTATTGCGTCCATCTGGACG
The DNA here is from genome assembly GCA_035610835.1 of Ophiura sarsii. NCBI lineage: Eukaryota > Metazoa > Echinodermata > Ophiuroidea > Amphilepidida > Ophiuridae > Ophiura > Ophiura sarsii. The sequence continues at coordinate 34,967 of JAYJML010000375.1, read as the reverse complement.
CAATAATTTTTAATCATGTTTCAAGATAATTGTGCACGTGTAAGCTAACAAATGTCAGTTTTCGTGACAATCCGAATCAAAATATACTTGGTAATAAAATATTAAATATTTTCGGTCTTCCTTGTACAACTCTCGACCATCGTCAATGTTTTCACCTCATCTACAAATGTTTTCGTCGTGTCCGTACTCCGTAGTCGTCGTTGAATGCGTACATCAAAACAAAACAAATAGAGTAGACAATTGAGTAGACATTAGAGTAGACATTTCAGCGCTGTAGTGGCCCGTTTAACTACTCCGCATCCGATTCCGAAGTCACAATTCGAAAATTACATTTTTGACTTGGACCCCATAATTTTTTCTTGGACCCCATAATTTTGAGAATTGGTAGATTATGGGGTCCAGTGGACCCCATAATATTTTACCTAACGAGAAGCCTGCTCACTGCTCTGCTGCCGTTTTTGAGTTTTGAATCACGTGCAGTGAGGCATATTCCAGTGAAATTGGTTAATAATTGGCTACACAAACAGCTAACAAGTTCGAATTTGGCTCGAAAATGTCACCAGAACTTGCACGATATTATGCATTTCGCGTACTACCGCGTAATCATACCGTGGTAACGCGTCGCGTGCATGTTTGCGCAAGGAAGCGCTGACGCGGCACTATACGCACTCCTACACACGACGGGCAAATAAATATAATCCACGCGGGATATGGTTTAGGATAGGCCTAAGGGTTATATAGTAATGTGGATAGTCGGGGGGGAGTTTAACCACAAGAATGGGAGTTATATAATGATAGCAGACAGCCTGGCAACCGATCCGATCGTGTTGGTCATCGACATTTTTGTTAGAGCAATTCAAACCATGTGTTATAAAATCACCAGGATATATCTCACATGGTACGAGGTGTTGGCAATTTCAGATTGAAGTTAAGTGTGTAATTTTGTCCAAAAACCGTGATTTTTAAAAGTGTTTGACCAAATTATTGCTTTTAAAAATATCTCTTTGACTGGTGTCAAATAAAAGGTGACAATATTAGCTATTATACGATATCAGTATAAGCGAATATAAATCAAGAATAATAAAACAACGAGGGAAAAACATCAATTTTTAGCATCTTTAGACTAAAATTCCAAAAATGATAAAACCACAAGTTTCCCATATTTGTTACAGAACTGCTCCTAGTATACATAAATAATTTAAATAAGAAACGGAGTTGCTTGTTTATCCCAAAGTTCCCTAAACAGTTATGTTTACACGTTTTTCATCAAAATACTGTTTTAAGGATATATCCATCATTAATGATCCGATAACATCATAACTGGTGTCAAATGAAAGGTTATGGTATCAGCTATTATATGTTACCAGTATTATAAGCGAATATGAATCAATAATAACACAACACGAGTTTCGAGTATCGAGTTTCGAGTTTCGAGTCTCATTTTGAAGTATCGAGTTTCGAGTTTAAAATTTCGAGTTTCGAGTCTCATTTTCGAAATTTTAAACTCGAAACTCGATATTCGAAACTCAATACTCGAAACTCGATTCTGGAAACTCGATACTCGAAACTCGAAATTTTAAACTCGAAACTCGATACTCGAAATCGAGACTCGAAACTCGAAATTTAAACTTGAAGTCGATACTCGATTTTGAAAATGAGACTCGAAACTCAAAATTGTATTCGAAAGTTGATTACAATAGCTCGAGTTTAATACCACATTCAATGATTTTCTATGTGTAAATTTCAATATATTCTTGACAGAAAATGGTTCAATCGAATCTGAAATCATGTGTAATGAGTCATATTTCGGGGGGGGCATTAATAGCCATTTATACATAGAAATCGTAGACTCGAAAATGAGACTCGAAACTCGAAATTTTAAACTCGAAACTCGATACTCGAAACTCGAAACTTGATACTCAAAAATGAGACTCGAAACTCGAAATATTAAACTCGAAACTCGATACTCGAAAATGAGACCCGAAACTCGAAATTTTAAACTCGAAACTTTTAATACTCGATACTCAATACTCGAAAATGAGACTCGAAACTCAAAATTTTAAAATCGAAACTCGATACTCGAAACTCGAAAATGAGACTCGAATCTCCAAACTCGATACTTATAATGTCTTATAATGAGGCTCGAAACTCGATACTCGAAAATGAGACTCGAAACTCGATACTCGAAACTCGAAAATGAGCCTCGAAACTCAAAATTTTAAACTCGAAACTCGATACTTTAAAAGTTTAATACCACTTTCAATGATTTTCTATGTGTAAATTTCAATATATTCTTGACAGATAATGGTTCAATCGAATCTAAAATCATGTGTAATGAGTCATAAATGGGGGCATAAATAGCCATTAATACATAGAAATCGTAAACTCGAAAATGAGACTCGATACTCGAAATTTTAAACTCGAAACTTAATACTCGATACTCAATACTCGAAAATTAGACTCGAAACTCAAAATTTTATTCGAAAGTTTATTACAATAGCTCGAGTTTAATTCAATGATTTTCTATGTGTAAATTTCAATACAATTATGATATTTGTGATTAATACTCGCATATATTTGTATCATATTAAAGATTACATCCTCATCTTTTATTTGGCACCAGTCATGATGAAATAACATGTTTAAAAATGGAAATATCCTGAAAAACAATATTGTGGTGAAAAACGGATTAAAATGACTGTTTTTTGGCAAAGTGTCACACTAAATCAAGATATAGAATTTGCCAACACCCCAAATCCTATGCAGTGTCATACATATTTATGATTCTACACGGTTGGAATCGCTCTAACAAAAAATGCCGTTGAGATTTTTTCTGAGCATATTTGTTAATGCTGGCAGGCTGTCTGATAGGGTAAAAGTACCGTTTGTGGTGGTTAATAACGCAACCTGGTTTAGGGGTAGGGGTTAATGAAATAAGGTGATATAACTATAAGCCTCTTGAGCTACGGGACCGGGGTTAATGAAGTAATGCGGTTTGAGAGGTAGAGGTTAATAAAGTAAGCCACGCCCGCTAATGGTTTAGGATAGGCCTCGGGTTATAATAGGCTGCCGTAAGTACACATCTCGCACTTTCGTTCTAAAGAATTGGCGGAAAGTGTGGGAAAGAGGAGAAATGAAATCGAGTTATAAAACTGAATATATAAAATGAGTTCAATGAAAATCCCCGTCAAAACACCCGCAAATGTTGAAGAAGTGAAGAATATATTGCTACGGGTTTGCTTCAAAAATAATACAGAACCTGCAGATTTGTGTCCATTTTTGGCGAGTTTTTTTTGTCGGCAAGAAAGTGTGCGTACCCGCCTATCGCGTATTATAATCATATTCCATCCACCGGAGTTGTTTACCAAATTGACGAACGGCAACACGAAAGCTACCCAGCGTAGTCGGCAATATCAACATTTCCTTTCATCCTCATGCTCCCGATTACTCAAGTTTTACAGCAATTGACAATTCGTGAAGTTTACAACTCAGCAATCTCATTTGATCATCTAGCGGGACCCGAGCGTAGCGAGGGTATTCCTTTACGGTTTTAGACATTTTTTTCTCGACTTAACCCTCTTTCACGGAATTTATAGGGTGCACTCCACTAAATGGGGTATCCCCTACCCTTGAGGTGTTTAAAGCTAGAATCGGAAAGTATGCATCACAAATCTTCAATTTAAAAAGACTTGACAGTAATACAACTGCGTAAATGCCTATGATTTATGATTAATTATGATTAATGGGACATCACCTACAAGCACCCTGACTGTATAAACTGTGAATATCATCTAGATAAATTTTGAGAGATCTTTCAAATTTGCGCTTTTTACTGGACACATTGGCGATTACGGTGAAATTTTCAAGCCCGTCAGAGATGTAGTCAACTCCATGGATTTTGTTTTAAAAATCCAAAAATCTCAAAAAGTGGGTCGGTCGGGCCCGTAAATTAGGCGTGCGTGTTATTATTGTCTTCTTGTTGATCATCTGCTCAATATTTTTGGAAGAGGTCACTACAGGGCAGACGACGTTATGTGAGCTAGAGGACGTTATCAAAAACCTTTGTCTAATAATGGGCTCTTGGCTAGATAACGGGCTGTTTATACGCCGTGACCAGAATGGTGACCTCTTCCTACAAAATAAAGGGCTGATGCAACAATAGAAAGACAATAGATAATAATGAAAGGAAAGGTGGCTAGACGTGTATGCCATAATAGGTGCACCCATCCACGGTATTACACACAAGTCCTGTGCATTAACCCAGTCCCATATGGTCTTGTATGGTCATGTGTTTTAAGCTCGCCTCCTTTCGCGTTACACACGGATTTTGGCTTTCGCGACATGATTTTAACTTTGCACATTTATATTTGCTTGTATACCCCCCTGAGGTATAAAAGTATACATTTTCAGAAGGAAAATTGCATGAGGAAACCAAATATGCCATTAAAATTATAGTACGACCAAGAACTAAAATGGTATGATCGGAAATGTTCGGGAAAATATCAGAGTTTTTTAATTTTTAATTTGAGACCCAAATAATTTTTATACCTACCCCTATCATTATTTACTTTACATATTTGAATTCCTCATGAAATTACCCATTAGATGATATATAATTGTCAAAGTTACTACGTCGGTATGGTAATTATACCGGCTAGTGAATATCTCCAATTTTTATTTTATATATTTTTAGAACTTTCAGAAATATTTGTTTAAGGATGAACCCTTCCCTAATATAAACTGCATTTCTGAATTCCTCTAGTTACAAGCTTTCCAAAAATGTATACTTTTGCTATCTATCATAGGTTGAATTTTTTTTTCTGTTAAAGTCATTTTTATAAATCCGGTAAATTGAAGCTGATTATTCTTGTTGACTGTGTAGCGAATAGGAAGAAAGCTGATGATCATGGTATTATCCATAATTAAATAGTTGTTACAAATAGTTGACAAGTCTGTTGAACCACATACTTAAAGACTACTAAATATCCTTTAAAATGGGACCAGAATTGTGTTTTTAACATTAGGGGATGACTAGTTATTGTAAAAAGAACAAAGATTATCGCCATTATTGGATTATCCCCATTGAGTTTGTACAGGCGGCACCCCTTCCAGCGGCACCCCTTCCAGCACCACCCCTGGTCTCCAAACATCAAACAGCTGTATCTCCCTTTCTGTATTAGCTATTCCAATGCTATTTTGCAGGCAGATAGCTTGTTATTAGGGCTTTAAAATGATACCAAATTTGTTGAGATAGCTTTTGTGGTTGTGAAAATATTTGAGGAAAATTACAGCATAAAACTAAAAAATGTAACGGCACCACCCTTGGGAGGCGAGTTCATAACGCGTGACCGTATATATCCTATACATGTATAGGTATGTATAACACCTTTAAATAAAGGGCATTCTTACTCTGTTGCTTTGTATAATAAAAATGCTATCAAATACAAAAAGCAAAAATAACAAAAATCAAAGCATTTTTTGTTTATCCTCTATATGAGCAGTTTTCCAAAATATATAGGACAGATGCTGTTTTATTTTGAATCATAAATCAATACCTAATTAAATAACTTTTTCGAAATTTGATCAAAAATTGCTAAACATTGATGTGTTTTCAATCACAATTATGATATTCGTGATTAATACTCGCATATATTTGTATCATATTAAAGATTACATCCTCATCTTTTATTTGGCACCAGTCATGATGAAATAACATGTTTAAAAATGGAAATATCCTGAAAAACAATATTGTGGTGAAAAACGGATTAAAAAATGACTATTTTTTGGCAAAGTGTCACACTAAATCAAGATATAGAATTTGCCAACACCCCAAATCCTATGCAGTGTCATACATATTTATGATTCTACACGGTTGGAATCGCTCTAACAAAAAATGCCGTTGAGATTTTTTCTGAGCATATTTGTTAATGCTGGCAGGCTGTCTGATAGGGTAAAAGTACCGTTTGTGGGGGTTAATAACGCAACCTGGTTTAGGGGTAGGGGTTAATGAAATAAGGTGATATAACTATAAGCCTCTTGAGCTACGGGACCGGGGTTAATGAAGTAATGCGGTTTGAGAGGGAGAGGTTAATAAAGTAAGCCACGCCCGCTAATGGTTTAGGATAGGCCTCGGGTTATAATAGGCTGCCGTAAGTACACATCTCTCACTTTCGTTCTAAAGAATTGGCGGAAAGTGTGGGAAAGAGGAGAAATGAAATCGAGTTATAAAACTGAATATATAAAATGAGTTCAATGAAAATCCCCGTCAAAACACCCGCAAATGTTGAAGAAGTGAAGAATATATTGCTACGGGTTTGCTTCAAATATAATACAGAACCTGCAGATTTGTGTCCATTTTTGGCGAGTTTTTTTTGTCGGCAAGAAAGTGTGCGTACCCGCCTATCGCGTATTATAATCATATTCCATCCACCGGAGTTGTTTACGAAATTGACGAACGGCAACACGAAAGCTACCCAGCGTAGTCGGCAATATCAACATTTCCTTTCATCCTCATGCTCCCGATTACTCAAGTTTTACAGCAATTGACAATTCGTGAAGTTTACAACTCAGCAATCTCATTTGATCATCTAGCGGGACCCGAGCGTAGCGAGGGTATTCCTTTACGGTTTTAGACATTTTTTTCTCGACTTAACCCTCTTTCACGGAATTTATAGGGTGCACTCCACTAAATGGGGTATCCCCTACCCTTGAGATGTTTAAAGCTAGAATCGGAAAGTATGCATCACAAATCTTCAATTTAAAAAGACTTGACAGTAATACAACTGCGTAAATGCCTATGATTTATGATTAATTATGATTAATGGGACATCACCTACATGCACCCTGACTGTATAAACTGTGAATATCATCTAGATAAATTTTGAGAGATCTTTCAAATTTGCGCTTTTTACTGGACACATTGGCGATTACGGTGAAATTTTCAAGCCCGTCAGAGATGTAGTCAACTCCATGGATTTTGTTTTAAAAATCCAAAAATCTCAAAAAGTGGGTCGGTCGGGCCCGTAAATTAGGCGTGTGTGTTTACGTCGCCTAACCTGCCAATTGTGTGTACAATAATCAAGTCGAGCTTGAAAGGTATCATTTATACTAGTTTGTATGTACGTTTTGGAAAACTCTATAATCTCAACATGTCTGCTTATTCCTATTCAGTTCAATCATAAAGTCTCTACATGAAAGATGTGTTATGACGCTTAAACGCAAACAAGGAGGTTCCAACCACTTTCTCTTTGGACTTCCGTTGCTACATTTCCTTCGCAAAGATTGCAAGCCTTATGAAGACAAGCCTTATGAAGAACTACACGTTTCAGAGAATTCAGATATGCCAACAGCATGGTGGGGGATGGACTGGTTTACATCAACAAGGTATGAAATGTGTTAAAGCAGATAACGTATGATATCTTTATCAACGAACACCCGATAATTAACAGGCAACATTTGAATACCAACACCCTAACATAATTATTGAGGAGCGCATGCGATACAACGGGGAACTTAAACTTGAACAGTGTCTATCGTAATTTGACAGTTCTTTATGCAAGCAAGGATATGAGACGAGCTGTTTCAAATACGTAGAATTAAGTATAGCAATGGATTGTGTAAACTTTACTTGTAGTCTTAATGGACCCACGTCACATGAGGTTGAGCTCGCGTAAAGTGCGCGAGCTTAACCTCATTTCAAAACGGTACAACGGTCATCCGTGGTGCGCATACGTCATCTCGACCTCACGGCTCTGATTGGTTGGTGCTCAAACGTGAGAACTGAAAAACTCGTGAGCTTATTCACGCACCATCACGCCCCACTGCGTCGGGGGCTGCGCCGGACTGCGTTGGTGGATACGGCGCAGCGAGACGATCGTTAAAAAGGCTTCAGTTTAAATTTGACCAATCAGGTGCTTTGGTGTTTTTGGTTGGCAGTATTTTGTGAGTTCAAGCATGCGTGCGCAGCTTGATCGAAGTGCGCCCACGTATGTCGAACTGTGGCCAGGAGATTATGTGCCGTAGATCTATTGAAAGTTGGGGGATTTATTCCATAACTTCTGTTTTTAAAACTAGTCTCGACAATCCTTGCCTCAATACATAATCAAAACATACTTTCTGCTTTTATCGTGAAAGTCAAGATAAGATATGCAGTACTTACTGTTAGAAAGCACCGTTATCAATAATGGAATGAATCAGTTCGATCCTACTCGTCCAAACTCGTCTCATATTAGGTATACCTATATCCTATCGTATTCTCATTCCGATAATCACACTTTCCTTGCATTTCAATTCTACACAAATATATTGATATTCTCAATACTATTTACGATCAATCGAAATTCATTGGGTAGCAATATAGACCATTATTAACGTTATTAACGGTTCTATTGTTTCAGACTCACAACAAATTGCCGATGGCTTAAATGATTTTTTTGTTAATATTGGTCCTAATTTAGCTAGTAAAATTCCGTCTACTTCTAAAAATGTCAGCGACTTTCTCACTTCAGTTCCCTCACCAATGCATTCTCTCTTCTTATCTCCAACTGATGGTGAGGAAGTCGTTGATATTTTTTCCTCATTCAAAACTGGTACTAGCAGTGGTTTCGATGACATTAAACCACACATTGTTTACCGTTTACCGTTTACCACATGAGAAATTGTACCACATGAGATTATTATGTTATAGCTGATGCCATCATTACTGCCTACACTTTAGTGTTTAGTTGCACATGTCCTGTCCGGTCTTGTTTACACAGTCATATCCTGTCCTGTCTCTTGTTTGTAGTCGTCTTCTTTGTCGTACTTTTAAGAAACTATCATATTTATTTATCAAAAATTATCAGGGTGACCAATACACTTTGAGCTGTGCTCCTTTTGGTTTTCCCCACCTTTGTTTTTCTAATAATTTACTTGATGATGTATTATATTCTATGGTGAAAATAAACTGAAACTGAAACTGAAACTGATTATGCAAATTTCCATATTCCACGACACACCTTTAAGGTAACACGTTTAAAAGCTTTCTTAATGTATATATATATATATATATATATATTTGACGTTATAATATAGGCATAATGAGTCTCGTGGTTGTCCATACATCAGACCCATGCATCCTGAGAACGATAAAAACTTCTCTCGCGGACAAGTCCTTACTGAGGTTCTAGGAGACAGGCTTGATGAAACTGTCTTAGATCGAGTACATATATGGATTCTTTTTCAACGTCGCTTCAAATTTATCATCAACCTACACCACTCTAACCTAGTAAAATAGGGGTTGGGGTTCATGGAATGTGTTCTCTTAACATCCAGTTATCACAGTTCCAGATACCTCATAAAACAGGTACCCCATGTGCCCTGAAATCCAGGTAGGCTTTCCCACGTGCATACATGTTCTATATCCAGGTAACTCAGTACTTGTATATAGGCTAAGGGTCGGAGTTTTATAGGGACGTCTTAGTTTTATAGTGGATCTTTTAGTTTTAAAGCCGGTGGGAAGCCGGGTCTAGCAGCATGATCATGTGTACCAAGTCTTGAGAACAGTGTGTGCCATATCCGTTTATTCATCGGCCTAAATTATAGGCAAAGGCATGTAGGTCTAAACGTATGTAATTCAATCACGCATGTTTGGTCCTTGTAACATTCCAATTTATATGAAAGACATCCCAGTTGTCTGGCTAATAGTCATGATAGGTTTAGAGGACATACCCGAATTGATATAGTAACACTAGCCCGATGTGGCCGGCGATGTGGATGGGTCCGCAATTGGATTTGAGGCACTGACACCATTCATTTTTCCTTAATCAATTTAACATGTTAAATGTTTGAGGCACTTATATCATTCATTTTCCCTAAATCACATTGACATGTTAAGTACATTTTATCCTGGATGAATGCCTACAGTCTATGCCACGGTGCCTTCATTAACCCTAACCCAAAACGCCAAAATGCTACAAATCCCTAAGCTGGTAAAAACCTAGTACTGCGCTCTCGTCCCGTCTATCACATTGCGAGAACAAAATAAGGTTAATGTCATTGTAAAGTTTGTTCTAATTTCTTTACAACTATACGTGAATTTTGTTACCATTAAATAGCTTTCATGTACACATAACACATTGCATAACAATTTGCTGAATGACACTGTCTTGATATTATCTATTATAATTTTTCGGTTTTGTCCATACTCAGTTGAAGTCATGAATAATAATATGATATGATATATAATCCAATGTTAACCTGTATCAAACATTATATATGATGAACAATTTAAACATTATTTGTTGTATTAATCAAGCGCCGTGACGATTAAGGATCTGGATACTAAATCTATATTTGGCGAGTTGAAGAATCATTTTGAAGCTGACCCTCTTCTACCACGATCAATCGTATGGCTTCAAATGAATCAAGAAACAATGCTATCCGGCCTCGACGAAGAACAATGGAACAACCTACCAACCCAGATACTTCTTTATGGCCTTCATTGCACAGTCAACCACCGGGTGGAAAAATTGAACGAAAGGAATATCAAGGTAGTACATCGTCAGTATGCTTCGATAATTGCCTAATGACTTCATTACATTATGCACATGCTGTAATAATCCCTACGTCATTGACCAATTAAAAGTTTTGATAAATGCACAATTTCAATTCTGCCTAAGTCAGCCTTGTGAGTTAGGCAGATTGCTATAATGATGTAAAATGTTTAACATGGGTCACATTAACTCGTATAGGCCTATAGCAAGCCACATTTCACTTAAAGGTATATATCCAACCTAATTCTATCCTACAGTTAATGCTCCTGCTTCGATAATTGCCTAACTCACTTTTCATATTTTTGTTGTTATCTAAAAGTTAGGCAATTCGAAGCAGGCTAACGACATCTGAATACATAAAGCAAACTACGCTCTAAAAAGAACCCAAACCACTTATCTTAACCTCCACCTCCACACCGGACAACACGAGACCAACGGAAATTGCTACTCGGTAATTTTTACGTACACACAATGTGAATAACTGAAAACATATGTAAAGGTCAACGACCTTTTTACGTTTTACCCGATAAATCGTTAACCAAACATCGGAAGTATAGCAAACTATACTTTTTCGGAATCCTTGTGCTCAGCCGAACAATTTTGTGTGCTTTTTAGCTTAATTAAAGCCATTTGAATTGTTGGGCCCCTTTATGGCGGCCATATTGGAATTTGCGCTATTAAAGAACGTTCCCGTCACTTTTGAGAAATGCATGGGAGCTCATTTTCTTTTAAAATGGTTCTAGTTGACAAATTCACTAAGAAACTAAGGTAGGAAGAAAATGGTCACGGAATCCAAGATAATGGCTCTACTAAATGATTAATAAAAACAAGTAACGTTCATTATCATTAAATGACGATTTCAACTGACGGTTTTGAATCAGGATAATAACCTTTATCAGATGGTTTGTCGATAACTGTGAAGAATCAAAACATTTTATTTTTGGGACCTCGGAATTTCCCTCGGGGCGTAACAGGAAAATTACTCGGTTCCAAAGTGAAAATGTTTTGATTCTTCACAGTTACCTCTAAACAACTGATACGCAGTCATTATCCTTTAAATAACTCTACAAGTTTAATCTCTCTAAATATGTTTTTAGTTTTATACTGCAAATTATTTTACCAGCGATATTGAGATTTAAATTGACATCGACACCTTTGGGACACCGTGTATTATGCGCCAATGGTTGTTGCGAAGTTGTATCTATTCCGTTATAGAACTATGGGAAATTACACTAATGAATAGAAAACGCCTAATGAATAGAAAACAACCTAAGTGTTCATCATTCATGAAAGAGACAGTAGGATTACACATCGTTAATACTCCCATCAACTCCCATCAACAACCCCAGATACAAAAAAAGGAAGTAAACTACTCAAAAGATAACTAATTTGAGATTATTCTTAACTTAACTTCAGAGGGTTGATTCTTAAACTCTTCTTAATATTAAACATTTTTCCTAGCACAAATCTAACTTTCAACATGGTGATTTTGTCAAGAATATCGTATAATTAATTCTTTCATATTATTCATTAAACGAGTTAAAACTCATTTCGAGATCAATCTTAACTTTTATAAAACAAGGGCTCAGGTATAATTATGCTCGTGATTTCGATTAAACAAAAGTAACTTAATGTTCTTATAAAGCGACTTCCACATTTTCCAAACTTTCCTACACTCTGTTTGTGTTTAGCCCGTTTATCAATTAAAGGTTAATATTTTCTTTTCCACAGATTTTGACGAAGTCAACAACAGAGGTGTCAAAACGATTGACGGACCAGTTTTTCGAGCATATGTGAGTATTATCCCTTAAATGTGACACTTTTAAAAGAAAATGGTTGTAAGACATATTTAATAACTGTTAAATTACTTGTAGGACCAATACGCACAATAACCAATTTAGGTGCATTGGGTATAGTTGTCGTCACAACGTGTTAAGCTATAGATTCTAAATAGAAATAATATTAAAGGTCATGCATGGAATCTACAAAAAAAACGTTTGTAACTTTTATCAAAAGCGACCAGTTTTGAAAATCTAAAATTCCTAGAAAGCTATTTATGTAGATATTTAAGGCACAAGCATGCAGTATGACCAATAGTAGGGTGATCATGGAAAATTGAAAATCATGCGTGTATAATATCTTACCAATTCGAAAGATTAATAAATTAATTAATTAATTAAAACATGTTGGTCTTTGAGTGGTGTAACTTAGATAAACGGTTGAGAAGCTATAATATATTTCAGATCCAAATATTTGATATACTGTTTGAACAACGTCCACAGTCTTATTAAACAAGAAGAGTCTGAAAAAGACAAACAGCGCTCACAAGGAGTGGGTACATTTAAATGAAGAGGAAAATGTGATGTAAGGGTGGTGTGAAAGGTGTTAATAACAGTCACACCCTGAAACATGTATGTAAGTGGTGTTCCGATATCTGGCCCGGTTTTCAACTTGATGTTTTCTATAATATATACATGGAGAGTCATCCTTAAAATAGTTGTACCAGGTGACATGAAATTTGTCTATTGAGTATACACAATCTAAACTTTACCAATAACTCACTCTATTTTGGCCGATCAGGCATAAATGAAACATATCCTCACTGGTTACTCTGTGTGTAGTATATCAGTGTGTGACTTGACTGCTTTATAGCAGGATCTACACTGCTAAAATGTTGAGTAAACCGTTTACTCAACGTTGAGTAACTATGCCCAATATGTTTAACAGTTGAGTAAAAATGCCCAATATGTTCATTAGTTTACTCAACTGTTGAACTGTTGCATAGTTACTCGACGTTGAGTAATCGTTTTACTCAACATTTTAGCAGTGTATGTTCCTCGATACTATTATTAGTTCACAGGAAAATCAAAAAATATTCAGTGATTTAATATCCTAAATGTTTTATGATTAACACCCTTTAAAATAAACTCCCAATATCTGTTACAATCACTCTTTTACGAGGGTCATTCAATAAGTTCTACCTCCTACCTCATAACTTTATTATTATATAAGCCAGTATTACAAAATATCACACAATTGTAGCTTGGAGCCTCAGCTACAAATTCATTGCAAATTGATCTGAGTAATGGTTGTACTTTTTTTAAAGATGCAGTGAAAGCCATGCCTCGATTAGTGTGACGGAAACGGATGAAAAAGAGCAAAATACCGCCAAAGTGCTATTCATGTTGCCTGTTGTAAGAGGCAGAACATACCTATCGGTCAATTCCAACCCATCTAAATGTCAGAAAATCTCTTTAACAGACTGTAAACAAAAAAAGTTGATTGATTTTCTTTTGAAAAAACATGCCCTCTGATTAGCCAGATCCAGGTTAGGACAACCATTAATTTTACTCTCCCCGGAAGAACCCTGCAAAAGTCATATTTCACTTTCATAAGAACTAAGTGATCTTCAATATACTGGATGAAATAGAGGGATTATAAGTTTCTCAAAGCGATATTTTTTATCATTGACTACCTGAATGACTATTCCGAAGGTTGCACATAATGACAACTCATAAAGTGACTATTGTGTTAAAGATTTAACATTCGAGGCATCACTGTGGCTTGAGTTGTAACAGCGAACATTTTACTGTTTGGCAGTATTCCAGTATGCCAAAGGCATAGCAATACATTTGAGTTGATAATACACTTTTTGCAAGCCTACACGAGTTAAAATTGCTTATAATCGTATTTACACATGATATTACTGTAATATTCACTATTAAAATCATGCTCTTATATCTAACCATACAATACAAATAAAACACACCGAAAAACATGTGTATATTTTTAAGGTAATTTCCTGTGTCCGCTGTCCAAAATCTCTCTCTGGCTTTTACCACATCATAACAAAAGTGAAACAGATATCAATTGTCATTTACTACTAATGTGTAGCTATGATTCGAAGCTATAATCATGACAAATGCCATGAGGCTGACATTAATATTAGCGATGTCATGAGGGAGGAGGTAGAACTTATTGAATGACCCTCGTATGTTCCTATCACTTTTCAGTGTTTAGAATAAACCTGTCCATCATCATCATTGGTGTACTCTCATTTCCATCAGACCATATTTCGTCTCTACACTCTCAGAACAAAGGTTAAAATCTTTAACCATGTTGTTTAAGATGTTAACCAACGGGAGGTTACCAGGCGAACCACATAATTGGTTGGTTAAAACCGTAACCAACAGCTGTTGGTAAAACTTTAACCTATGGTTGGTTACAATTGTTAATCATTTGTTGGTTAATATGTTTTAACCAACAGTGAAAAAATGTTGGTTAAACTTCTTCTTTTTTTTTGCTAAACTTTAACATGTGATTCTGTAATTCTGCTAAATGTAACCATTTGGTGGTTAATCCTGCTTAATATATAACATGAGTTGGTTAAAACCTGATCATTTGTTGGGTAAATCTGCCTCATATTTAGCATGGGGTTGGTTAAAACTTAACCATGTGTTGGTTAATCCTTTTGGGGGCAGTAGCTCTATTATTGTATGGATATGAAGTGTTGCTGCGATATCATGGCAGACGACGGAGTGTTTCAAGGTACATGATTGATTTCTTAATACTAAAATTTAATAATTATGTAACAGTCTGAGCTTTTGATCTACTAATATTGTATTGACCAGGGGCATCGTAAATGTTCATCACTATTTTTCAACATATTGACATAAAATTGACATCATATTTTGGTTCACATAGTATCTATAACAATCAATTAACATGTAGCAGTTGATGAAATGGTTGACGCACCTTCTATATTTAAGAAAACATGACTTGAAATTTGTTTGCCCGATACACGCTACGGTGAAAATACGATGTAGGATGTCTATGGTAGGCTCCGTAGCTAAGCAGAAGGGGGTGGGGTCTAGGATGGTCAGATATTAAAATTCAGTGCTTCGGACAAAAATGAGATATTAGCACAGTATAAACTGCTAAGTCTCTGCTTTAAAATGCTTTTGTTTGAGGTAAATTGGATTTTCGGTTCTGACGTTATGGTCAATTAAGTTTTGGGTGTCTCAAAAAATCGGTGGTGTTTTGTATACATTTGTATGTAAAAACGCTCACCCTGCGATATTTAGCATTTTCAGTTTTAATTGTTTTTTGATCAAATGATTGTAACATTTGATCAAATGTATCTATTAAAATATTGAAATAATTAATTGCACATCATAAATCATCAACATTTCAAGGTCAGTGTAATTTCCATGTTTTTCTTTATTTTTCTCACCCGGCTATTTTTAAGCCATTTAGGTTTAAAAATCAATACAAATGCTAATATAATTGCGATTTTCACCCAAAATGGCTCAAAATGTGTCTAAATTCATGCTCTTCCATAATTTAACAACCATTTTTATCCCAAATGTCAACTTATTTCTTTCTCGCCAATTTTAATATTTTTCAATACGTTTTGCACGATATCTCAAAACTATAAAACATGCAACCTTGCAATATGGGAACAAACGTAACTCAAAAACAAAAGCTCATATAACCATTTGATTTTGACAAGATGTTAAGCACACAAGGAGCTATGAAACCATGAAGCCCAATGTTAATATCTGTTTTCAAATTTGAATTACAATACACGGTTCACGGTTACCATGGCAACCGTATAAAATATCCGGCTTCATGGTTTCATGCGCACTATAACGATGCATCATTTACCCAAGTATGGTGTATATGCAACATTTTGTTTTTTAGTTACAACAGTGCATATTTTGATTCTGGACTCAGCAGAGTCCAGCTTTGGTTTCACTATCTCATTTTTGATCACTACTAATTGTAAAACAGTTCAGAAAAGACGAAAACTCTAGTGCAAGCAATTGTAATTGTAATTGGCACAGAGAGACTGTGAAGACATGTCGTATTTGATGGGGGTTGGGTGGAGTTGTGGTGGGTGCGGTAGGGGTGGGGTGGGTGTGATATTCAGTTGCAAGCAGAAATTTTTAGCGAGTAGGACTACTGATATTTGACCAATTATTACCATGATTACAAGATCATAGCAGTTAAGTCTCGGGCGTTTATTTAGTTAAATGACGGATTGGGTGGGGTTGAGGGGTGGTTGGATGGGGGTTGGCGGGTGCAGTAGGGGAGGGGTGGGTGGTGTTGGGTCGGGGTAGGGGTGATATTCAGTAGCAAGCAGAATTTAATAGCGAGCAGGACTACTGATATTTGACCAATTATTACCATAATTAGAAGCCGCTCATAGCAGTTAAATCGCGGCCGTTGATTGAGTTAAATGTCGGATTGGGTGGGGGTTGGGTGGTGGTTGCGTGTGGGTGGGTGGGTTTGTGTTGGGTGGGACACGTTATGTGGAATATGTGCCTAATTCAAAAGTGTAAGTCTACGCGAAACTTTCTTTTTCTTATTTATTTTTTTAAGTCCGTTCCGAAGAAGTCCGTCCTATAAAACCAGAACACTTAAAAAAAAAAGTTGGTTTGATTAAGAGAGTAGGACAATTTAAAGTAAAATAAATTGAAGAAGAAATTTTAAAATAAAATGTTGTATTTTTAATAATTTTCGTAGGGGGTGTTTTGTCAGTGTTGTGGTATGATCAACTTGCACAAAAACCGTGTGAATTTTTTTTTTTTAAATTTAAGTTCTGATTCACAAGTCTCCCCTCGCTTAACAATAGGCCTAACTTAAAAAGAAATTTCCTCTAAGCCGACGCTTGCATCGGTCCGGCACCGGGGACGATCACCCTACTCCGCCCCCCCCCCCCCCCTTCC
Organism: Ophiura sarsii; assembly: GCA_035610835.1. Classification (NCBI taxonomy): domain Eukaryota; kingdom Metazoa; phylum Echinodermata; class Ophiuroidea; order Amphilepidida; family Ophiuridae; genus Ophiura; species Ophiura sarsii. The sequence goes on along the minus strand of JAYJML010000375.1, from coordinate 17,704 downwards.
CCGCCAACATTACCACTAATTCCGACGTGCGTATGTAACTGTCCGTCGTCAATCTTTTTCCATAGCTGACACCTAGTAAACATTATGTCCTCTACTGCCTGGGATGCGCCTCCGTTCACCGCCAGATCCCCCCTCCCCCCCCCCCCCATTCTCCGAAACGACCACCCCCTCCCCCCCCCCCCCCCCCCCCCCGCCACCCCCACCCACCCCCCTCCCGATAACACGCCATCGCAGATTTCCACCGTTACCGTCGACATTACCTATAACTTACCCAACGTTCATCAGGATCCGTTAAAACACCGCCAAATCGCTATCTTTACTAGCTGGCTGGCATCGATTGTGAAGGTCGTTTTAATTGACAAACACCAAAATTCAGATTTTTTGTTTAAAAATAGAGCTACCATTGTTCAGGAGATAATGAGTTTCAAACAGGTAATTGTTGTCTATTATGAATTGGAAAGTGTGCACACATACACAAAAGCCAACATAGCAAATACATTGGGTTTTGGGTGGCCTTATTTCACACAGTGCTTAGAGTACCAAATGCAATATATCCATGATGTGACCTTGCTAGCAATTAAGTTGATCTCTGCAACGAGCATAATGAACTTGTACCAGTACAGGTTGAACAAATGATTTCAATACAGACGCCCGAAGGCACTGACAAAGGAAGAAAAAAATGCAACACAAATTCCATGTTCAAATCAGATTATTATCTGATTTTTCAACTGTACATACCTTAAGAGTAATGGACTCTATCGATGGAGGATAGGGTGGCCACGGAGCCGAGATAGATTTTCTTTATACTTTCATATTGTATAGACCTTAACCCGAAACTAACATATCTGGAAATATTTTTGAAAAATAATCCTTGTTACCATGGCAATACCCAAAATGGCATTTTCGGACGATTATTGCCATTTTGGCATTTTTAATCGTTCAAATTTTCATATTTTGAAGCCTGCGTAACTATTGCACTCAGTGGTCATGATTTTTTTTCATTACAAGCTATGGGTAGATAGATACTTAAATGCTTCATTGAATGTATCCAAACAATTGCCAGGTGTCACGGAGGGTTATACCATTTATTTGAAATAGGGGTGTTTTTCAACTTTTTCAAAGTATGCACATATACCAATACTGCATAGCATACAACCCATATGGTAACGCTCCGATTTCAACGTGGACCATGTCATGATGAGATGAGACATTAGTCTTATCAAAAATGTTAATTTGAATTTGGGGAAAATACTTCCTGTATATGCAGTGTTGCCAGACATTTTCACCAAAAATCACATTATGTTCTAAATCAAATCCACTTTTTATTCTATTGAATGATATGAGACTGGAACTTATCATTCACAGCTAAGTTTTAACAATGGGATATATGTGTTAGACCACTAGAAACTCAATTCTAGTATTTTTGCTTTGTTAACATACTTTAAAACCAAAATGGCTGCCAAATGAATGGTCAAAAGTGGTCAAAATTCCATTCAATAGCATAATATCAATCGAAATGTGTGATACAAATATAATTTTAATGATGGGATGTATGTGTTAGACCACAAGTAACTCATATCCATTATTTGTGCTCTGTTAAAATAGTTCAAAATCCAAAATGGCTGCCAAAATGACCCCCAAAATAGTTCCTAAAGTGGCTGCAAAATTTCCAAATTCAATAAAATGGGATAACATCAACCTAAATGTATGATTAAAATATAGTTTTAATGATGGGATGTATGTATTAGACCACTAGTAACTCATATCAAGTATTTTTTGCTTTGTTAACATACTTAGAAATCCAAAATGGCCCCCAAATTGGGTCCCAAAATGGCTGAATAAATTGTCGAAATTCCATAAAATGGTATAATATATCAACCAAAATGTATGATGAAAGTATGAAAGTATAGTTTTAAAATATAAGGATGGTATGTATTAGACCACTCATATTCAGTATATTTGCATTGTAATAACATACTTTAAATCCAAGATGGCCACCAATATGGCCGCTGTAAATGTACAAATAGTGTACAATAATCCACAAAAGATATTGCAAGAGTGTATATTACATCACATTCACCAAATAGTATGTTCGAAACTTCTAAGCTTTTGCTTTAAGATATAAAGCCCACCTCTATGACAATTTTGACTCTCTGTATCACTTTCCAAAATGGCTTCCAAAGTGGTTAAGTTGATGTTAAATGACCTAAAACAATTGTTTTGTATTGTAAATGACCATACTATGTAATACCAATACCCCCAAATCTAATAAGACAGCATTTAATATATGTCTATGATAAAGCCTAGGGGCTGTAGATCTAGGGTTTGAGTATTTTAAAATATATAAGATGGCTGCAAAAGGTTAAAATAACTGAAAAACAGTATTAGTCTTATTGTTAGTGTTACATTAGATATGAACAAAAGATTATATCTATGGATTTTAATCCACCCAGTAAACGTATCTGTATGTGACAAGGTATGATTGTATCCATATCTTGATCAATTGGTGGCCCCCTGTGGTAATTATTTTGACCATTTGGAGGTAATTTTATTGACCATTAGGGGTAATTTTAATAAAATGGTCATTATAATGCCCATCTTAATAACATCACATTGTCAAAATGGAGTCTATACCATTTAAGTATACCTTGTCACATATACAAATACGTACGAAGTTAATACTGGATAGATTAAAAGCTGTAGATATAATCATTTGGTCATATCTAATGTAACACTAACAATAAACTAATACTGTTTTTTCAGTTATTTTAATCTTTTGCAGCCATCTTGGATATTTTAAACTACTCAAAGCTGTATAGATCTACAGCCCCTAGGCTTTATCATAGATATAGTGAATACTGTCCCATTACATTTGGGGGTATTGGTATTACAAAGTATGGTACAAAACCATTGTTTTAGGTCGTTTAACATCAACTTATCCATTCTGGCAGCCATTTTGGGAAGTGATACTGAATCAAAATTGTCAGAGGTGGGCCTTATTTCTTAAAGCAATAGCTAAGCAGTTTAGAATAATACTATTTGGTGAATTTGATGTAATATACAATCTTACAATATCTATTTTTGATTATCATACGCTCATGTAGACTATTTTTACATTTACAGCGGCCATTTTAGTGGCCATCTTAGTTTTAAATTAGGTTATTACAATGCAAATATACGGGATATGAGTTACTAGTGGTCTAATACATACATCCCAATGTTAACACTATACTTTCATCATACATTTTGGTTGATATTATCCAATTTTATGGAATTTCAACAACTTGTTCAGTCATTTTGGGACCCATTTTGGGGGCCATTTTGGATTTCCAAGTATGTTAACAAAACACAAATACTAGATATGAGTTACTAGTGGTCTAATACATACATCACATCATTAAAACTATATTTTCATCATACATTTCGGTTGATATTATGCTATTTTATGGAATTTTCACCACTTTTGACCAGTTTTGGCCATTAATTTGATTTAATTTGGCGGCCATTTTGGTTTTAAAGTATGTTAACAAAGCAAAAATACTAGATATGAGTCTTTAGTGGTCTAACTCATACATCCCATTGTTAAAACTATATTGTGATATAGGCTTTTACGACGGGTATTCATAATATAAGTTAAAAGTTTAACGGGTTCGCCGTCGGACGTATAAAGTATAATGCACAGTAGTGCGGTCACTGATCTGTAAAGATCGTTTGACTAGTCTGTAGTAGACAAGGGGCAGTCTCTACGTTATTTCCATTGGTCTAGGGGCAGTCCTTTGGAGGTTCTATTAGAACCAAATTTATATGTAACCCGCGTGTACATCACGTTGAACTTAATGAGTTCGGATGCACAGCGGTCGGATCGTTTTTCCTTGTATATTTTACATGCAATCAATACCCTAAATAAAACAATTGAAAGAAATACTAGGGTAACGTTTGTTGTATTCCTATTACGACTATGTCATGAATGGTATTTATTATTAAACATACACATAAGCATAAATAACCATATAATCAGAACACTGTGCACATTTGGTACCATCTGGCCATTAATAACATAATGTTTGAGCTCTGATGCGTATGCATGCTACGTTGAAGACGGATGCTGATTTCGACGGTCGCAGTTGATCGGAGATATGCGAAACGCAAAAGTTCTAAGCTTAGTCTGCTGAAGATTCACTGATTTCAGGACAGTCTGGTGGTAGAAATCGACAGCCAGGACGTCACTTATTAACATGTAGATCCAGTCCCAGTCATCCTCTAGTTGCTATCCCGATGCTGATGAGGCTCTCTTAAATGTTAGGGGAAGCTATACGGATGGAGCTGACTGCTCAGGACATCTGTTGAGGAAACCAGAATACATTTTACAACATAGGTGAAACACCTGATGGTAGTCGCATCGCCAGCAAGATTGTGGTAATGAGAGTACCATCAGTTGCCAGTTCCCAGGTCACAAAATGGGCACAATACCTGTATTCCTGTCCATTGGGCCTTAATGTCATAGAGATGGCAACCTGGAAGCACTCCTGAAGGAATCAGATGATAGGCTCTGCTGCATTCCTGAAGTTGGTGTCATCGGACGATCTTAAATCCTATTACAAGTTATTCTAATGGACAAACTAAATAGTAGGGATAATCTAAAGGGTTTTATGGTAACCTAAATGTACATGGTGTTTGATAGCCAATTGTACAGGGTGTTACATATATATAGTAGGCCAGTGGCAACCTACGTGTTCAGTGGAAGCGGCAATCCAACTGAACGGCTCTTTTCAGAGCCACCAATTCTTTCACATGTAGGAAAGGGCACCTACTCTCAAATCATCGGGCAAGGGGCAGCCCAAATGATGATAACAAGAAAAGTGGCAATCTCTATGTTTTGTTTAATATTATAATAATTTGGTCCTGAAGAAGTCAGAGCTAATCCTGACGAAAGCTTGACAGATTAAAACTCGTTCGACGGCGAACCCGTTAAACTTTTAACTTATGTTAAAACTATACTCTGAACATACATGTTGGTTTAAATATGCCAATATATAAAATGTTGGCGGCCATTTTGGATATAGGTGTGTTAACAAAGCAAAAGTTCTGGATATGAGTATCTAGTGGTCTAAAACATACATCCCACTATTAAAAATACACTTTCACCATACAATTTGATTGCTATATGTCATTTTATGAGATTTGACCAGTTGTGGCGGCCATTTTAACTTACGGTAAGATTTATATTGATTTTTTTTTAGAAAATAGGTAAAAGACTGGCAGCACTGTTTTGCTTTCCACAAACACAAATAAACATTTTGGGGTGAACACCAATTGATTTACAATTAATGTGATTACAATGAGTACACATGACAACATATTTGGGGTTACAAGGGTTTTTCACGTTGAAAACGTAATCTGTAATCATATTACTTGCTACAAATGTATGGCAACACCCGTTAAGTTAATGACTGGCAACACTGACCATTTAAAATGATCAAATATATTATAATATCAAATTTTCTTCTAATTAACATCTCGCTGTGAATTTAAGGTTCCGGTTTCATATCATTAAACACAGCGAAACATGCGTTAGCTTTTGAAGGAATTGTGAAATGTTGTGAAAATATCTGGCAACACTGCATATTCAGGAAGTATTTTCCCCAAACTCAAATTAACATTTTTCAAATTCCCGCTATTATCTTCACGCTTAATCAGAGAGATCAATAGGAGTTACTGCAACAATGGAAATGGGCACTTTTCATCTGTAAGCACATGCCGCGACAACGATACTTTATCGATTCTAACAAACAAGGTGTCAAAATCACCGTAATTAAATTGTCCGTCTCCTGATATTTTCATTTTTAGAATATGAGTAACAATTATAAAATTATAGGTGCTTTTACAACAGCCGAGCTACTTTTTTTGCCGTCTTTAGTTGACAAAAGTAACTACGTGACCTTTTGCTGACTGTCTCATAATTTAAATGTGTCTTATGCATACTTGTATGTTATTAGTTTCGTTACGGCAATATTTGTAATATCATATTTTTACAATTAACCCTTTAGTCTTTAATTTCAGTATTACGAATGATTATGATATGTTTGCTCATCATCATACACATTCTTCTTTTGCACAACTAGAAATGATAAAATGACGCTAATTTTATGTGCTAATTGTATGTGTTTTGTTATAGGAAGGAAAGCGACATGCAAAAGATATCACAGGTCGCATGCGATGTTTCGATATTGCTGCTAGCCAAGCCGAAATTGAAAGTAAGACACCATGACCTGATCATTGCCAGCTGCAAGATGTCCGCATTGTGTTATAACAGATCACAACAATTCAGATCATGTCAGACTCAGAAAGCATCAGCAGAAGATATCATGGTCAAGTCGATTACTTGGCTGGGAGGATACTTGTCCAAAAAGTTGACCAAAGATGGCAAAACACTTACATTCCCTCCTGAATTGCAGGTAAAAATATTCCCTTAATCATATCCAAAACTGTATATATCATTATACATCTTCCGTTATCGAAATTCTGGGCGTGGCATCAGGCTCCAATGTGGTCCCCTTGATAGTTTTACTACAAAACCCCACTCAGGGAGTGAGATAGGGCTTTTACGAGTTTGCTACATTAATATTAATTTGCTCATTTGATCTGTTCATGCCTGGACATGACGTACCCTTCTAACATATCTGTGCCAACATCAGTGTAGCTAACCATTATTGAACTTCAGTCCCCCTCCCAAATTAAACTATGTAAACAAAATATGATTGAGTAAATATTTGCTTTACCATTTTAAAATGAAATATGAAATTTACATAAGCAAATTTTACCTTTTGAAATTTAGATTTTCAGCGAGTTTCTAAGCATTAAAGATATGTTCGGTGATATGCCATGGGAAGATAACTGGAGTAAATTGCTTGCTGCTCGTGTTAACGAAGTACGAAATCAAAGGATAAGTAAACAAAGTGTATATCTTATTCTGAGGTTAGAATATTCGATTCGTTTACATAATATAAGGCGGTAATATTGTTGAATTACTTGAATTGTATGTGTTTTGTGTGTATACATTTCCATTACTCAAAATACCTTAGCATTGCAAACGTAACGTAAACAGTACTGACGCGGTTTGATATACGTCATCCGTTTTAAGGGTAGATAATTAAACATACTGAATTCAATGTTATATGAAGTATTTCATGTTGCAGCTATGAACCAGACAGTTTGATAACATTGGATGATTTACGCCCGATATGTATTCGTCGAGCTATGAGTTTTTAAAAATATTGGGCGAGACGCAGTCGGCCTAATATTTTAAAACTCATAGCGAAACCAATACATATTGGGCGTAAATCATCCAATGTTATCATTATAATTTTTGGATCAAATATTATCCACACTTGGACACCTCAAACCATAATAATGTTTGCAATTGTACTTAGTTTCAATCGTTCTTCATTTTTTTGGATGTGTTCGGTCTACATGTATTTTACAACTTGATCGTTCTTCGCATGAAACAAGAAATGTAATTTGGTTATGTTTTCAGCTTGTTATACAACTTGACATCAGACGACCTTTGACTTTGATATGCGATCTTGGACCTCAATGATATATGAACGTTCCCATGTTACATCTTTGTACCAAGTATCATGGACTCTGTAATAAAACTTTGAAGACAATCAAATAGTGAATACTAAATATTTGACTGACCGACTCACAGATACACACACGAAGGATGCAGCCATAAGGTCCCTCCTACAGACGACTTAACAAGACATTAATTAATGCAATTGATAGAAATATGTAATTTTAAATTAATCACCCTACAAACACATTTTGACAATCTATTTATTTTACCAATTGTATTCAACGTCATTAACAAAATAATTAACAAAAATGTATATGTTACAGCTGGAATATAATGTCAAACTAGAACTTATCGGTATGGATACGTCGAAGTACACGTTTGCTGTACGCAATACTATATCTGAAGCTTTGGATGAGTCCTTACTCCAGGCATTGCAGGTAAAAATATCAAAATAATTGGGTCTCTTTTAGTTTACTTTAAAGGGGTCTCAACACTCAATTCATTAACTCAGTTCATTAACTTTCTTAATGTCTGTTGGGTTATTGTTCACATTTGCTTTTTATATACAAACAAAATTGACAGGGGCGGCCCGCGGGCCATATCAAGTACAGTTCACACGGCCCGCGAAGAGTTGCATCCTAGAAGCGTCTTTGTCTATTTTTTTCGGGTACATTTATTCCGAACACAACACAAACACAACAAATAATATAAAACAAAAGAAATGGATCGAAAATAATATAAAACATAAGAAGTGGATTTTTTTGAGTAAATTATTTCCAATCACAACACAAAAGACAACAAATAATATAAAACAAAAGAAATAGGTCGAAAATAATATAAAACATAAGAACTAGATTTGTTGGGGTACATTATTTCCAAACTGAACACAAAGAACAACAAATAATAGAAAACATAAGAAATAGATCGAAAATAATATAAAACATAAGAACTGGATTTTTTCAGGTACATTTTTTCCGAACACAACACAAAACACAACATATAATAGAAAATAAAAGAAATAGATCGAAAATAATATAAAACATAAGAACTGGATTTTTTCAGGTACATTTTTTTTTCTTTCCGAACACAACACAAAACACAACAAATAATAAAAAACAAAAGAAATGTTTAAATAGTCAAGGCCATGAAAGGAAGTAGGCAGTAGCTGGTTGGATTAGCGTGTATGGATAATCAAGTATTGGCCAATCCGAAATCAGGTTTAATAAGAAATGTAACAATGCTGATAATCATACAAGGACACGAAATAGTACTTTAAAACAAAGCTGTTTTAATTATATATGATACACATACTTAGGATTGAAGTGTTCATTGTTGTACAACAATTAGGAGGCACTATATTTATATATTTATATTTATAATTCAATGTTTGGAAATTTATGCACTGTTGCACTGTAGTATTGGACAGGGAGTCTATAATTAGTGGACTGCGGCTCACACAATGTATGACATAATGTCTAGTCGTGACAACATTAAACACATGCAGTTAGAGATTGGACTTGGAGAGATGATATCGATTTCCTTCGTGTAAAACGGAAATGATGTTGAAGTTTATTGAAGTAATTGTTTAACAATCGATTATTTCGCTTAGAGCTTTGTAAGGCCACATACAATACAAGTAAACATGTTTAGCGTCCCCACCCTTTTTGTATCTCCTGGGCTCCGTTATAACACATTAATAGACTCATTTATGATCCACATATTTAATGTTATTGTTCATTCTACTCCATTGTAATACCGGCTGCCTGTAAACTATAATGTGGGTTGCCGGTTGCATTATATGAACATTAACTGTTGCCCAATGTAATGCTTTACTCTAACATCCCCTTCCTTTTTAAACAGTCTCTGCCTGTAAGAGTGTACCATTTTGGGGGGTGTTGTGATTCATGGGTCCTCAGATCAACTTTATAAAAAAATCAGTGATACATTACCATACCATTATACCATAGCCACATTTTAAAATTCCTAACATTTTTTGTTCGGTCGTTAAAAATCACTGAAATTTCAGGAAAAAAACCCAGTAAAACGATTACTACGTTCCCCATAAGTATATCTATGCGCGCTACGTACATCCCAACGAATGGAAAACATATTTTAAAACCTCCAGTTAGGTACATAACAAAAGTGAAACAAAATCGTTGGGATCTCGTTGGCGTGTCATATTACGCTGACCTTGAACCATTGACGAACAGCGCTCTTATGCAGTTTCAAGACCTTATAATTCGATGCGCCAACAAGATCCCATTCAATAAACAAGTGCATATGAAAGAACTCGGAGCGTTCAACAAATTCAAAAGGAAACATTGTTGGATCTCGTTGGCGCATGGTCGCATGGAGATAATCAAGGTCAAAGGTCAAATGTTACTATTTTGAGCCATTTTTGCACCTCCGTACATCTGTGCGCCATCTTTAAAACACCTTGGAAATGATTTCCAGTTGCAAAGATGGGTTACCTTAAATCAAAAATGAAGATTCCAGCTTGGGATCTTAAGATTTTTTTTTAAAACGATTTTTAAAAATTTGCTTAAGGTCAACTTACAGTGCATGCGAGTCAGTAATAGCCCCACATACATTGTTCAAGCTCTTATAAATCAGTGCGCCAACTAGATCCCATAATTTTTTTGATTTATTTGCTTAGTTTGGCCACCATATAATAGATACCACTAGAAAAAACTTTGGGATTTTGATGGCGGTTAATTCTAAATGAGCGCAAAATTGAGGTGTCATCAGCTTTATTCTCAAGCCTATTTGAGCGATTTAAGACTAAGTCCCAGGATATCAGATTACTTTGGTGAATTTTGACATGTCATATAGGACATTGTTTTCTATGCATTTTAGACTATTCTGAACACATCTATGTTAGTCTGTAATGTCGATTTCAAAATATGCAAGTCATGTCTTCCGAATTCGACAGGGTTGTTGAATTCTGAAGACATAATATGCAATTTATGAAACATCATGCAACAGATTAATGTTGATGGGTTGAGAATGGTTTAAAATGCATGAAAATCATTGTCCTATATGACATGTCAAAATTCACCAAAGGAATCTGATATTCTGATAATCTGATAAATGGCCCAAAAAGGCTCGAGAATAAAGCTGATGACACCTCAACTTTGCGATCATGTAGAAATAACCGCCATCAAAATCCCAAAGTTTTTTCTAGTGGTATCTATTAAATGGTGGCCAAACTAAGCAAATAAATCAAAAAGTTGATGGGATCTTGTTGGCGCACTGATTTACAAGAACTTGGACAATGCACAAAGGGCTATTACTGACTCGCATGCAGTGCAAGTTGCTCTTAAACAAATTTGTAAAAAATCATTAAAAAAAAAATCTCTGAGATCCCAAACCAGTTTCTTCATTTTTTATTCAAGGTAAACCATCTTTGCAAGTAGATGTCATTTCCAAGGTGTTTTAAAGATGGCGCACGGATTTACGGAGGTGCGAAAATGGCTCAAAATGGTAAAACTTGACCTTTGACCTGGATTATCTCCGTGCGCCAACGAGATCCCAACAATTTTTACTTTTGAATATGTTAAAGGCTCTAAGTTCTTCCATATGAACTTGTTTATGTAATGGGATCTCGTTGGCGCGTCAAACTATAAGGGCTTGAAAACTGCTAAGGACGCTGTTTGTCACGGTTTCAAGGTCAGCGTAATGTGACGCGCCAACGAGATCCCAATGATTTTGTTTCACTTTTGTTGTGTACCCAACTGGAGGTTTCAAAATATCGTCAGCCTGCTTCGATAATTGCCTAACTCATTTTTTCTAGTTCTTAGAAAACAACAAAAGTATGAAACCTGTTACCTTTGTACCTGTTACTCATTTTGCATTATTGATAGATGGATATTCATTATGTGGAATGTAACTTGTATTGTTGATGGCCTCGATTGGCGTGCATGGATGCACTAATCCAAGTCATATAGAAACAGATGAACACAGCCATACAATAATGTGATTAATGCCATGGATTTGTCAATGCAAATTCAATAATGCAAAATGAGTAACATGTTGGAGTGATCTGGTGGCCCTTTTGCAACAAATCTCTTCATTTATCAACACTTTTGATTGGTCAATGACTTAGATATTATAACAGCATGTGCATAATGTAATGAAGTCATGATTTATGCAAAAAACTCAACTTTGCTGAAAAGTGAGTTAGGCAATTATCGAAGCAGGCTGACGATATGTTTTCCTTTCGTTGGGATGTGCATGGTGCGCATAGTTATACTTATAGGGAACGTAGTAATCATTTTACTGGGATTTGTTCCTAAAATTTCGGTGATTTTTTTACGACCGAACCAAAACTTTTAGGAATTTTAAAATTTGGCAGTAGTATAATGTTATGGTAATGTATCACTAGTTTTTTTTAAAAGTTGATCTGAGGACCCATGAATCACCACATGGTACGTCCTTAGAGGCAGAGACTGTTAAGAAAGGTTAATACTTTGCATGTACTTTCAGATACAAGATTAATGCATTCATAATAAAGTCACAGTCTTTAACTATAGAGTTTATATGACAGTTCACTGTGAGTTGTTTTCTATAAAGTCTCTGGTATTGATATAATATTGTTCAGTCTGTTTGATTGAGTTCTTGTGGAGTTAGTTTTTATTTGAACTATCAACTTCAAACTTTTAAAACACTTTAAACAACTCTGAAATGTAGTTAGATTTCTACATTTAAAGCACGTGATTAAATGATTGATTGGTAATAATTAAACTCAGAACCTCGGCTTTCATACCGGATACACTGCTCTGGTTTTCACACAAAGCTATGCATATTTGACTCCTCTTTTCTACTTCAATCACACACAAAAATAACACAATACTGTGCTGGCAAGATGACTCGATAAAATGTCTGATGATTGACTGGATGACTGTCTTGTTGAGTTGACTTGACTTCTCCAAAGATACTCCACTGGTTAGTGCATGTAACATGTAAACATGCTGGAACATGTAAAACATGGGTGTGTATACAATATGTCTGGTATTGTGAGGCGAAACATTGGGTAGACTTCCAACATTTCTATGTAATTAACTTAGATGAGTTATGTACATGTATTATTTATAATCTCATCATCTAATTAATCTCTTCGTTGACGGGGGGGGGGGGGCAAAAAAATGACGACAATAAAGTACATTCTTGGGACACCTCCCCCGCCCCCTACTAAAGAAAATAAAACAGCCCTTTTTTAAGCAGTTTAATACAAATACTGTTGTGACAAACCCATTTGAACCACAAGATATTTAATAGAGGCCTCTTCCTCAAGGATCGCCCAGGTTGATTAAAATCGCTATTATACAAGGGCGATGTTGTACTAAAAGTTTTTTAAAAGGCCTCCTCTAATCTTTTTATAAAGTCTCTACGTTAAACATGTTCTCATATTTTTATTTGCCTAATCTTACCCACACACCCCCACACGGCCCACTTGAGCTTCGATTTCGCTACACGACTGTCTGTCGTCATGTATCACTCGATTTAACGTGCATGTTGAAGACCGTCGTGTACATAATTTGTGCAATTTCGCTACACGGCAGTCTTTTTATACTAAATCTGCGCATGCGTTAACGACTGTCGTGTATATAGTCTGCGCAATTACGCTACACGACAATCTTGTATATAGTTTCGGTCGCCATTATAGTATGTGCAATTTCGTTACACGACAGTTTTATACTCAATCGGTTTCTGCGCATGCGTCAACGACTGTCACGTACACTAGCAACCAAAAGTATTAGGACACCGTGCAAGCTGCAAATTGAGAGAAAACACTGGGAATCTATTGAACTACTGTGTTAGCTTTTTGGTATTATAGGGTTATAAAATTAATGGACAGCTCTTAAAAGTTTGTTACAATATATTTGGGATGATATTACTACTTATGACATTATTATTTAAAAGGAAAACATTTGTTACAATTTTTCAGTTTATTGCATTGATACATGTATATTTAGTTAATTTGAGTCAAATAGCTTGACAACAATTATTAAGTCATGATGAAATGATAGCACTGTATAGTGTGCCCAGGTGAAGTGGGTGCTATTAGAAAGTACAGAGAATTTTGTTGGTTTCCATTTAAAATATGAAAGTAAAGGTGTCAAAATGAAACTAATTTCCCTCCCAAATATCTTATTTTGAAGATAAATGACAAGATCAGGTGTCAATATGTGAGAGATTAACTAGTGACATTATTGGGATTAGTTTTACTTAAGTGAATCTATTGACAAACAATTGAGAACGTTTTTTGAAAGGAAGTCAAAATTGTCAGACTACCCACCATAGCATTACATTGGCTATAATGAGGTTGATGAATTATTCATGAGCTGTTTCCAATGGGAAATTTGTATGGGGATTTCAGGAAGACACATGATTTCTTCAATTCCATGGAATTGAACTAGCAGATGTTGTAGGAAACATGAATTTATTGAAGAGATTCAACAACACATTTGTTCAACTCGTAGTGAAATATTACACACCAAATTGAATATATGGGATGATTTTGACACCATAACCAAGTGTCCCAATACTTTTGGTTGCTAGTGTATAGATATTATGTGCAATTTGGCTACACGACAGTCCTGTATATTGAATCGGCCCCCTAAATACTACAAAATACTTCGTCCAAGCCAAGCGCATGGGCGGACGGTGTTCGATGACGTAATCAACCGAGGATATTAGTGAGCTCAGTATGCTCGAATGGATATCAGAGAGCCGTGGCTTGTCTGTGGGGTCGGAGTTTTAGTCCCGAGGGTCCTGGTTCGATCCCTGGTCGGAGAGCGGCGATTTATTTGTTTATTTCTCTTCCAAAATCGTGATCCCTGTGAAAAATCCGGTTAGGGTTATGGTTATGTCGCTTCATCAAAGACAAAGAGAACGCGCAGGGTTATAATATAACCATCGTCCTCATTTTGGGAGAATTTTTGCCGATTGTGACCTAGGGCGTCTAATTGATAGATTTTACATCCCTTGCGCTCCTTTTAACCATAGAAATAGTAGATACAGAAGGAATAACAATGATTCAAGATTAAAGCCCCAATATTGCCGAGCTATAACATTGATTGTTATTCAAATCCTATTAGAGAGCATTATCCTAGCTTAGCGTAACGTGATAATGCCACTTTTGCATAGCCATGGACTTAGTAGTGTGTCCATTTGCGCAAGTTTCGAACAGGTGTATCAATAACCTTGTTGAATCTGAATACATTAAAATGATATAGCGATAGTATCGTGATGCGTTTGTCCCTGCCCATGTCGGTCCTATAAGAAAACCATATTGAATTATATGGACCTGGATAATTGTGGCAGAGTATTTTTGGCTTATAAAATGTGATTGTCTTTGATGCATTAAGCGAGGAAGGGACAGTCTGGGGCACTCATATGACAAATGTGATTGTTTGTTTTGTTAATTTAGGTATAATTTGCGAGCAATTTAATTACCCGCATGTAATCGGAATATTTAATATTATTAATGAATGTTATCATATTTAATTTGTCAAAACAGGTCAATATTATCGTAATGTGTTATTCAAGGAGCTATACTTGTTGCCATTTTTTTATAATACATTTAACAAATTCACATTTCCAATTACTATGTGTCGGCACGTTTCGTGAGTTTTGAGCATTTATTTCACATAGAAATATATAAAGCAAAATGTGTATGTACAAGAGACAGAATAATTTCATCAGGAATCCAAGGAAAATTAATAATAACATTTCATAAAATAATTCCAAATTTGAACTTGCTGTTCCAGACAGTTTCGACGTCCGTTCGGATGTCTTTATTAATGGTGTATGACCGCTGATCCAGTGTTACCAGAAGATATCGATTTTCTGGTGACGTCACGTGATGTTTTTTGATGACGTAATCTGGATCAATTGGTCGTACAGGTGACTAAGTTGGTAGGCCCACCACCTAGCGGAGGAGATGACTGAAATTTGCATTGAAGAAGATGAGAATTTTGTCTCGCATGATGTGATCGCCTTGTTTACTAATGTGCCGATTCAGAAAGCGTTTGAGGTCATTAAACAAAGTCTTAAAGATGATGACACTCTCAAATCACGAACAAATCTCACAGTCGAGGATATTGTTGAGTTACTGGAGTTTCTACTCACTACTACATACTTCACTTCGCGAGGACAAATTTACTGTTTAAAGTTCGGTACCGCGATGGGCAGCCCGGTGTCCCCATCATAGCCAATATCATCATGGAACATTTAGAGGACATAGCTATTGCAACAGCTCCGCTTGACTGCAAACCTAGATTGATCAAACGGTATGTGGATGACATCCTAGAAATTGTAAACAAAGGCACCGAAGACAAGCTCACTGACCATCTCAACAATGTCGACGAGACGGGTAATCTCAAGTTTATATACGAGAAAGAACAGGAGGGGAAAATAGCATTTCCTGGACACCCTCGTCGTTCGCAAACCAGATGGCAGTGTGAAGCTCCTAGTTTACAGAAAGCCCACACACACTAACCAATATCTGAACTTCCAATCAGCCCATCCGCTGCATCACAAACTAGGTGTTATCCGCACTTTGCTAGACAGGAAAGAGAAAATTGTCACAGTACCAGAAGACAAGATCGCTAAGGAAGAAATCATCAGGTCAGCTCTCAAGCAACGTGGATACCCGCAATGGACGATTGACAAAGTAAAGAATGCGAGACAACCGCCGAAGAAAAAGGACAGTAAAAATGCCAAAAGTGAGAATAAAAACTCTAACTAACGTCACACTACCGTATATAGCCGGGTCACAGAAAAGGTTCAGCGAATCTTCAGAAAACACAACATAGGTTCTGCGGTAAAACCACACACCAGCCTCCAGAATATATTAGTGCACGCGAAAGACAAGCAGGACAATGAGGACAAAGCAGGCGTGGTCTATGAGATCCCTTGTCAGAACTGTAACCATACTTATACAGGGTGTCTCAAAAATAACCGTGCACGTGTTTACCCAACTTATTGACCATGAACATCTAGAATTTGGTGTAACTATTGTATACACATTGATAGACATAACGGTCAGCTTTCATATTCCGTTTATTTCATCAGATTTGGTTTTGTCAATCTTGAGATATGACCAATTAACTAAAGCTACCTAAAATCGACGTTGTGCCACTTTACAATTTGCAATAAATAGAGAGGGTTGCTCCGGAGAGGGGGGGGGGGGGGTTGTTACCACCCCCTAAAAAATCTATTCCGAAATGCAGAGTATTCTTATTTGGGTACCATAATAGGTTCCCTCTATTCATACATACCAAAACAAGTACAAACATCCCACGCATGACGTCACAATGACGTCTCCAAACATGGCCGCCCTCAACATTCCGCCGTATTCGCTGGACAGTAAAATATCATAGAAATCTTCGCCAAAAAAGTTCTAAATATCGGAATTTCACCCGGTTTTTTGCTTATAAGTGAGGGAAATGGTGTTTCTAACATAGGCCTATGGTATAAAAAAATTCAGGACCATACAATTAAAATATTTTTCAAAATGGCGATTTAAAAAAATGTGTATGGTGGCAACCACCCCCCTACTATCGGACTTTGACAGCTTACCCTACCCCCGGGTCAGGTGGCAGCCTCAATTTTTTTTCATCAAAATGAGCGCAGGGGATGTAAACGCGATCACCTAGACGCCCTGGGTCACTGTTCTTTGCGTTTTAGTGCAATCGGCGACCACCCTCTCTTGGGAGGACGAGGGTGTTAATGCTTATCTTAAGCATTCTTTCTGTAAAAGAGGCACAACGTCGATTTTAGGTAGCTTTAGTTAATTGATCATATCTCAGGATTGGCAAAACCAAATTAGATGAAATAAACGGCATATGAAAGCTAAGCGTTTAGTCTATCAATAGGTATACAATTGTTACACCAAATTTTAGATGTTCATAGTCAAAAAGTTTGGTATACACGTGCACGGATTTTTTGAGACACCCTGTATAGGCGTGACGGGCCGCCGGTTCTACACCCGTAAAAAGGAACATATAACTGAAACGCACAAAATAACCGACCGTAAATTCACCCGCACGGCAAGGAAAGACTCTCAAACATAGAGATGAAGTCGTCCATCGCAGACCACGCTGCTACGGAAAACCACTTAAT
>JAYJML010000410.1:0-36055 GCA_035610835.1 Ophiura sarsii | reverse complement strand
CTAGAGCGACAAGACATAACAATCGCATTTTTTTTAAAAATGCATTTGGAGGGCCTATATTGCCCTCCAATGTCATCGGTTGAGCTAGATTTCATGAGCTCGCGTCGCGACGGTTTGCAAGATAGTTCATTCAGATTGATAAAGCATACAATGCTTTTTTATAAATGATAAGTGGAAGAAATCATATATTACACACATTTGAAACGTAATGAAAACTTATTATATTAATTTAGTGTTATAATTTGTTCATGAGTACGGTTTGGTTATAATGTAATATCGTCAATTTGATTACATTTGCTTATAAATGTAGCAATCTAGTATAAAACTGTAAGCCGATAGAATTTTAAATAATAATTGTGTGTTTACAATACGATATAAAATTGTTTTACTAATGGCAATGACATGAAACGAAGAACACAACGGATGAATAATAGTAATGATAAATTAATCAATATAATTTTTTTTAAATGATATATATGCTTGATATAGAAATGATAAAAGCACATTACATAATTGTCATTATGATTTTTATGATATTTATATGGATAGTAGGCCTAATTGTATTATAATATGAGAACAAATGAGTGATAGTAAATACATAAATTAGTAATTAATACAAAATAATACTTAAATGATATGCATAATATAGTAATATTATGAAAGAACAACATGACATTGTCATGATAAATGTATGATATGTTATAAGGAAAGTGATTATATGAAACAACTGAATTATATATCTATATTGTTATTGAATATAAATTACTAGTAAATAATTTTAAAACAAATAATACCTATCATATGATATGCATGGTATATGAATAATAAAAGTACACCATGACATTTAAATATACATGTTGTATGGATAGTGGTTATATTTTTATGTGAAACAAATTAATGATATTATATATAAATTAATAATTAATACAAAATAATACGTATATCATTATGATATGCACGATATATGAATAATGAAAGAACAACATGACATTGTCTTGATAAATGTATGACATGTTATATGGATGGATAGTGGTTATATTATATGATGTGAAACAAATGAATAACATAGTAAATATAAATTAATAATTAATAACATATTACACATATGAATGATATATGAATAATAAAAGTACAACACAACATTGTCATGGTTATTTTTATGTAATGTGGATGGTGATTGTATTAGATATGATATGAAATAAATAAATGATAAATAAATAATGAATAGACAATAATACGTAGGCCTATATGATATGCATAGTACAGCATGACATTGTCATGATTTTTAGTTATGTTATATGGATAGCAATGTCATTTTGTAGGCCTGGGTTGTTGTAAATTGTAATATTATTATGCTTTTATTATGGTGTTATACAGTGGTGATCCTGTAGAAAGTATGCTCAGATCTTTTATTATGAAATAAGTTTATCTGTTGCTATCTTCTGGAGACAGAAATCCGTCATTCATACATTTCTCTCATTTATATTATTATAATATACTAGTAAGTTTAATTAACCTTAATTGTTATATTTGTTATAGGCCTATGTCGTTGAACATTTTTAATATATATTGTTATCATGTTTTATCACCTATTAATACTCAATTGGTCTTGTGCTCACATTTACTGCTAGAACTTTTAAAACTTGTCAAAGATTTACTACTAATATTAAGGTTTATACATGTTATTATCATGTTGTTATATTGCCATTAAAATTGAGCCTATAGAAATGCTATATGCTCACTCAGTCACTCGGATTATTAGGGGTGTGTTGTTGATATGACTGTTTGTTGCTATCTTAAGTAGATAGTAATCCATCGTTTAGTTTTTCAATAGGGTTGGATATTAGAATAACTGTTTTTATATGTAATACGTTATTTAATTGTTATGTCGTTATATATATTATAATTGTCGTCATAGTTGTTTAAACTTAGTCATACTCTTTAGTCTTAGTCTGCTGGTAAACATTTACTCGCGCCGTTTCTATAATAGAACTGTTCTGCACTTGGAGAATGTGTTTTGTGTACTGCACCCCGTCTTCAGAATGCATTACGTCAATATAATAATTTCAGAACTTGTCAAACGCTCACTTATATTATTTCTGTTTTATTTGTGCCTTTTATAGTAGTATGATATTGCATTATATACAATGCCGTTATTAAAATAGTATTACATTAGTATAAGTGTTATACTTATTGTTGGTGTAATAAGCTTGTACTATGTTGTTATTTATATGTAGTTATAATATTATTGTTAAGCCTATAATAGAAAAAGCTATGCTCAGATCATTGTCATTGAAATGACTGTTGTCTGTTGCTAGTATCTTCGGTAGACAGCAGCAATCATTCGTCCATGTTTTCAAGTCGGTTGAATATTGGTCTGTTATAATATTGTTATACTAAGTATTTTATATATATATTGTTAAATATACTGTCATGCTGTCGATCTGCTCATACTTGTCACTCTTCTAAAAAACATCATTTTTATTCGCAATTCTATAGAACCTTTCTATAGTTGGAGATTGCATTTTCAGTTACTGCAGCCACTGTTATAAGATAAATAGCACCCATTTAGTTATAACCTCAATTATATATAATTTTATATATAATATTGAGGTATATAACTATTCAATCGTCCATGGATCCTACGGGTTTTTTTTCCTTTTCTATTATATTATTATATATTCAGGCTGTTTTATTTTGTGCCTTTTGGGGATATTGGTGTTGTTGCTAGATGCCTGTTTATTATTAGATGTTGCTGGTACTGTTGGTTGGTATTTTGCTATCTTCACCATCACCATGCAACAATACTAGTATTTCGGTTTTTAAGTGGTTAGATATGTTATCTGTTGCTTACTCATAGTCAGTCAACAACTATGCCCATGTATTAGACCAAACTCAGATAAATGGATCGTAATGGTAATTAATTATACTGTTGAATTCAAATACTATTGATCAGTCATTACTATAGATCAGTCATTATATGGTGCCTGTTATAAAATGTGCATGCGTCCTGTGATGAAAAGTGTTACAAGGTCCAAATTCACGACTATCAATTGTAGATATTGTTTTGATTGATTTCGGACACAAGTCCCCAGTTTGAAGTCAATATGATTTACATTACGACTCCCAGCCTAGAGTCAAGTATAAGACAAAACTCCAGCTTGAAGTACAGTTATAAATAGATTCCAAACCTAGATACTTGCTGAAATGCATCGAAGTGTGTAAAATGTTCTGTTTTGTTGATTTTCAACACAAGTTCCCAGTTTGAAATCAACATTTACATTACGACTCCCAGCCTAGAGTCAAGTACAAGGCAAGACTCCAAGTTTGAATTACAGTTATGAATAGATTCCAAATTTAGATACTTGCTGAAATGCATCGAAGTGTGTAAAATGTTCTGTTTTGTTGATTTTCAACACAAGTTCCCAGTTTGAAATCAACATTTACATTACGACTCCCAGCCTAGAGTCAAGTACAAGGCAAGACTCCCAGCTTGAATTAGAGTTATGAATAGATTCCAAACCTAGATACTTGCTGAAATGCAGCGAATGATATGTGTGAAATGTTCAGTTTTGTTGATTTTCAACACAAGTTCCCAATTTGAAGTCAACATTACCGACACCCAGCCTAGAGTCAAGTACAAGACAAGGCTCCCAGCTTGAATGACAGTTATGAATAGATTCCAAACCTAGATACTTGCTGAAATGCAGCGAAGGATATGTGTAAAATGTTCAGTTTTGTTGATTTTCAACACAAGTTCCCAATTTGAAGTCAACATTTACATTACCGACACCCAGCCTAGAGTCAAGTCCAAGACAAGGCTCCCAGCTTGAATTACAGTTATGAATAGATTCCAAACCTAGATACTTGCTGAAATGCAGCGAAGGATATGTGTAAAATGTTCAGTTTTGTTGCTTTTCAATACAAGTTCCCAGTTTGAAGTCGAACATTACCGACACCCAGCCTAGAGTCAAGTACAAGACAAGGCTCCCAGCTTGAATGACAGTTATGAATAGATTCCAAACCTAGATACTTGCTGAAATGCAGCGAAGGATATGTGTAAAATGTTCAGTTTTGTTGATTTTCAACACAAGTTCCCAATTTGAAGTCAACATTTACATTACCGACACCCAGCCTAGAGTCAAGTCCAAGACAAGGCTCCCAGCTTGAATTACAGTTATGAATAGATTCCAAACCTAGATACTTGCTGAAATGCAGCGAAGGATATGTGTAAAATGTTCAGTTTTGTTGCTTTTCAACACAAGTTCCCAGTTTGAAGTCGAACATTACCGACACCCAGCCTAGAGTCAAGTACAAGACAAGGCTCCCAGCTTGAATGACAGTTATGAATAGATTCCAAACCTAGATACTTGCTGAAATGCAGCGAATGATATGTGTAAAATGTTCGGTTTTGTTGATTTTCAACACAAGTTCCCAATTTGAAGTCAACATTTACATTACCGACACTCGGCCTAGAGTCAAGTCCAAGACAAGGCTCCCAGCTTGAATGACAGTTATGAATAGATTCCAAACCTAGATACTTGCTGAAATGCAGCGAAGGATATGTGTAAAATGTTCAGTTTTGTTGATTTTCAACACAAGTTCCCAATTTGAAGTCAACATTTACATTACCGACACTCAGCCTAGAGTCAAGTCCAAGACAAGGCTCCCAGCTTGAATTACAGTTATGAATAGATTCCAAACCTAGATACTTGCTGAAATGCAGCGAATGATATGTGTAAAATGTTCAGTTTTGTTGATTTTCAACACAAGTTCCCAATTTGAAGTCAACATTTACATTACCGACACTCAGCCTAGAGTCAAGTCCAAGACAAGGCTCCCAGCTTGAATTACAGTTATGAATAGATTCCAAACCTAGATACTAGCTGAAATGCAGCGAATGATATGTGTAAAATGTTCAGTTTTGTTGATTTTCAACACAAGTTCCCAGTTTGAAGTCGAACATTACCGACACCCAGCCTAGAGTCAAGTACAATACAAGGCTCCCAGCTTGAATTACAGTTATGAATAGATTCCAAACCTAGATACTTGCTGAAATGCAGCGAATGATATGTGTAAAATGTTCAGTTTTGTTGATTTTCATCACAAGTCCCCAATTTGAAGTCAACATTTACATTACCGACACTCAGCCTAGAGTCAAGTCCAAGACAAGGCTCCCAGCTTGAATGACAGTTATGAATAGATTCCAAACCTAGATACTTGTTGAAATGCAGCGACTGATATGTGTAAAATGTTCGGTTTTGTTGATTTTCAACACAAGTTCCCAATTTGAAGTCAACATTTACATTACCGACACTCGGCCTAGAGTCAAGTCCAAGACAAGGCTCCCAGCTTGAATGACAGTTATGAATAGATTCCAAACCTAGATACTTGCTGAAATGCAGCGAAGGTTATGTGTAAAATGTTCAGTTTTGTTGATTTTCAACACAAGTTCCCAATTTGAAGTCAACATTTACATTACCGACACTCAGCCTAGAGTCAAGTCCAAGACAAGGTCCCCCAGCTTGAATGACAGTTATGAATAGATTCCAAACCTAGATACTTGCTGAAATGCAGCGAAGGATATGTGTAAAATGTTCAGTTTTGTTGATTTTCAACACAAGTTCCCAGTTTGAAGTCGAACATTACCGACACCCAGCCTAGAGTCAAGTACAAGACAAGGCTCCCAGCTTGAATGACAGTTATGAATAGATTCCAAACCTAGATACTTGCTGAAATGCAGCGAATGATGTATAAAATGTTCGGTTTTGTTGATTTTCAACACAAGTTCCCAATTTGAAGTCAACATTTACATTACCGACACTCAGCCTAGAGTCAAGTCCAAGACAAGGCTCCCAGCTTGAATGACAGTTATGAATAGATTCCAAACCTAGATACTTGCTGAAATGCAGCGAAGGATATGTGTAAAATGTTCAGTTTTGTTGATTTTCAACACAAGTTCCCAGTTTGAAGTCGAACATTACCGACACCCAGCCTAGAGTCAAGTACAAGACAAGGCTCCCAGCTTGAATGACAGTTATGAATAGATTCCAAACCTAGATACTTGCTGAAATGCAGCGAATGATATGTGTAAAATGTTCGGTTTTGTTGATTTTCAACACAAGTTCCCAATTTGAAGTCAACATTTACATTACCGACACTCAGCCTAGAGTCAAGTCCAAGACAAGGCTCCCAGCTTGAATGACAGTTATGAATAGATTCCAAACCTAGATACTTGCTGAAATGCAGCGAAGGATATGTGTAAAATGTTCAGTTTTGTTGATTTTCAACACAAGTTCCCAGTTTGAAGTCGAACATTACCGACACCCAGCCTAGAGTCAAGTACAAGACAAGGCTCCCAGATTGAATGACAGTTATGAATAGATTCCAAACCTAGATACTTGCTGAAATGCAGCGAATGATATGTGTAAAATGTTCGGTTTTGTTGATTTTCAACACAAGTTCCAATTTGAAGTCAACATTTACATTACCGACACTCGGCCTAGAGTCAAGTCCAAGACAAGGCTCCCAGCTTGAATGACAGTTATGAATAGATTCCAAACCTAGATACTTGTTTAAATGCAGCGAAGAATATGTGTAAAATGTTCAGTTTTGTTGATTTTCAACACAAGTTCCCAATTTGAAGTCAACATTTACATTACCGACACTCAGCCTAGAGTCAAGTCCAAGACAAGGCTCCCAGCTTGAATTACAGTTATGAATAGATTCCAAACCTAGATACTTGCTGAAATACAGCGAACGTTATGTGTAAAATTTGCCTAAATTATATAACACTTTTTCTCGTTAGTAATATTACTTTCTTGGTGTCAATCACGTAATAATAATAATAAGGTCTAAATGTTATTGTCATCGCAGCCAACCGGCTGAATTGTAACAACATTACAAATCAAATACATTATTAAACAATGCAACGTCCAGGCAGCAGCTAAATCAGCTCCAAGTTGATTTAGCTGCGACATAAACCAACATGAACAAACATACATAACCCCTATATAGTAACCCCCTAATAGGCAATGTAGATTAAGTGCCTTGCCCAAGGACACAAACACATTGGCACCAGCGGGGCTAGAACTCACAACATTATGATTAGGAGACCGTCAACTAGTCCACTGTTTTAACTAATTAAAATAAATAACAATACATTGCAAACATTTTATCAGGAATTTATTAAATACATTAGTCTCTACGCATCCACTGTCTGTGGGTTTAACAATTTGCAGAATTAACAGAGTATTCAGAATAGAAGTCATGGACATTAACAATACCTGGGACCTCAAGCTGTCTCTTTGTTTTGCTATGATATCATGAATGGCGTGATTTGAAAATACATGTAAGTATTATCACCACCTATTTGAAGTGGCAAGTTCAAATTATGTGGCATAATATAAAAGCTGACTTTTCCTCTTGAGACCTTTATCATGTAACATATAAACTTTGACTACAGCTAAGCAGGAATTATATAAAACCATGAGCATTATTTTTCAGTCAATCTTTTCCCATATTACCCATAATTTGAACAGGCCACTTCAAATAGGTGGTGATAATACTTTATATGTATTTTTTGCCAAACATTGTAATTTCTTCAAAATAATCAATATTATAAGAAAATGATTATGTTTCAAATAAATATGATATTGCATACAAACACTGGCTTTAATGGTTTAAATGTTAAACATTGAAAGGTAATAGTGGCAAGTTCAAAGTGCATATTAACTGTAATGAATATAGTGACTAATATTCGATGATATATCTTATAAAACAAAATAATTCATTTCTTTTAAATACTTTGCTTTTGATTCTAGGGAAAAAAATATAAACAATTGGTCGTTCTTCTTTTTGAAATAGGAAAAAATAGAAACAAATATGTAGGACACATTAGGAAAGTCGAGAATTATAACAGGTCAATCTTGAATCACTTTATTTGCAAAGAATGTTTGAAATGGGGCAACCATTTAATTTAAATACAGAATATCTAATATCTGAATGGGTCCATAAACACTTCATGAACAACTTTCGCGTACAAATATGTTTCATATCATTTGAATTGCAATTAATTACTTATTTAAAGAGTAATCATCAATATCAATAATTGGACAATAATAAAACACATCCTATATTACGTTTACAATCATACCAATTTTATACAAATGTTATAATATTTTGAACTTACAGACTGTGACAACAACAAAAGTTCTACAACAGTCCAATTGGCTTTTTACATTTGTTGAAGGCATGGTGTGATGGAATAACAGTACTAAAACTGTAAAAGTGAATGAATAAGGGATGATTACCAATACTAAATTGAATGAGGAAACTTTAAGGTTGACAAATGCATTTCAATATAATTACTTTGAATTCATTTGTAAGTTGCCATAACTAATTTGAATAATGTTGTAAAATTAACAGTAAAACCTATATTGGTTCCCAGATTACATTCTCATATTTTTTGGGGAATCCAAATTCCAATTACTGCTTCTGATTTCCTAAAAATTGCAGTATATTAATAGTATTTATAGGCCATACTTAGTTGTAAATGCTAAGCAAATTTTAAAAAGCAATATAACCATATACTGTAAAACCAGAAATCTTTGCTAGGATTTAAATTTTGTTTATTTTGCTAGGACCTCTATTCGCTAAATTAAAATGCCGCTACTTAAGATTTTATACATAGGTTATTATAGCAAAATTATCCAAATATGTAAAATTGTAATGCCATGAATTAGGCCAGTATTGCTGATTCGCGAAATTTGAAACCCGCTAACATTTCTGATTATACAGTATTGACTTTAACAAATGTTTACTTGGCACTTTTACTTCTATTTTACAATTTATTTCATTGTTCATAATTTTTAGCATTGTTGCTGTTATCAATCCTTATTCAAATATTTTGTTGTTCTTAGTGCGGTTTCATCACTAAAACAAATCATGGTAAGATCAAAATATATGCTATTTATAGTCTATATAGTTAACCAACTAAATATATTATCAACACCATGAATAAAACTAAAAATTTAAGAATAAAGGGTAAAGGTATCCACGTCTATAGTACATCAAAATCAATAAGACAAAGCATTACTACAGTGGAACAGGTCATAAACACTCCCAAATTTCCACCATAAGAACCTCCAAACGTAGCAATTGGTGGATAACACAAAAATCAGGCATCAATTGGAGCTTTCAAGATACATAAAGTATTAATCATGAAAGAAGAAAGTCAAGAATGTAGATTTTAAGTTGAAAATAATATCGAAAATCCAATTGTTTTGTCTCAAAATTGGTAATCAAATGTCAGTTTGATTAAATTCCATTTCCCCTTAATCCATCGCTGGAAATGCATAACATTGAAGATATACTTCCACAAGTATGGAAGAACATGTTTTAGATTACAGGTATTTCTAAGAAAAAAACACACAATTTTTACCTTTTCTCCAAAAACCAAGATTTCTAAAATTAGAATTCCAAGAAAACTGACAGATATCAAACATTTGCTTTCAGGTACAATAAAAAGTATTGTAATTTCTAATTTAATTTTGGTGTAATACATTTATTTTAAGGTAAAAGTTGAAGAATCCATAGAGCATTCGAAATGACCTACAGAGTGCATGCAGTGTTTGCCCCAAAATTAACATATAATAGAGAAGAAAAATTGAAAAATCATCTCATGCACAATATACACATTAAGTGAAAATCAGATAATTCTTTAAAACCACCACAAACTGGTAGATGCTTTACAAGTAAAGTCTAAACTATGTGAAAGTCAACTTGGAAGTTGGCCTAAAGTAAGATACATTTTGAAGCGTTTATGGTATGTTTCACTGTACATGTTTACATGATGATGTCAATAATATAATACTTTCAAAGCATACAAACATAAACAATTATTTATCATAATATATAAGCTTCTTTTGTTGAACAAAATATAAAACTAGTTTGCACTGACATCATTCGCAAAGTGAAGAATTGTACATAAAGTCTCAAAAAAATGTCCCACGAGAAACCAAAAATTTTTTTAAATTTTTTTTTTATTTTTTTATGTTTAATTTTTTTTTTATTCTTTTTTTTTTTTTATTTTTTTTTTTATAATTTTTTTTTTATTTTTTTTAATTTAGAGATATGAACTATTTAATAACAGGAGTGTAGATTATACTTAAGTAACTTTCTAAAAAGAATTGGACTGAAAAAAGACGATGATATAAAGGCATATTATGTGATCTTTTCCAGAGAGCTCCCTTTATTCATGAATTTAGAGTGAAAATATAAACTGTCGTGTTAACCCGACAGTTTATTTTCACTTTAAAACCATGAATTTGAAGTAATTAAGAATCATATCGCCCTTTTTTTTTTAAATGTT
The DNA here is from genome assembly GCA_035610835.1 of Ophiura sarsii. Taxonomy (NCBI): domain Eukaryota; kingdom Metazoa; phylum Echinodermata; class Ophiuroidea; order Amphilepidida; family Ophiuridae; genus Ophiura; species Ophiura sarsii. Next base: position 25,683 of record JAYJML010000410.1, on the reverse strand, counting down.
CTTTTACCAGCGGAAGCTCAAAGTTCAGCCAACAAGAAGTTGAAATCACTCTGAGAGTCGCACATATATGTTATAAGCACTTAATTTAATATTCAATGCCATTTAAACTGTAAAAAAAAAATCTGAACAAAATCTGACAAAAAAATCTGGTTTAAAAAAAAAGAAAATCGAAAGAAAAGAAGAAGAAGAAAAAGAAAAAAAATCGAGGAAAACATAATTTGTTTTTGTTTTTTTGGCCTTAATTGGGATGTATGTACGATTTATGATCAGAAATGTAAATCTGCAAGCAAATCTGCCTTCCTTTTTTTCTTCTTCGATGTTGAGGGCGTTCCCTGGAAAGATCACATAATATACCTTTAAGGATACATCAATGCATTGTTTAAATTCCATCTTATATTCAAATATTCTGTTGTTTGTCATGCATAATATAGATAAAAATGTTTTTTCTGCTCAAATTAGACTAATATTAACATTCAATGGTATAATATTTTTGATTTTATTGATTATTTTCAGTTGCAAACCGGCCCTGTTACACACCGACTGACAATCCTTAAAGAGTTCTCTTCAAGTGAAAAGTGACCAAGCTTAATTTGATTGACATGCCTGAATAGATTTGCCATAACTTGATAGATGAAACTCCAAATTGGACAGAAACAAATCGTATGACATTACAGATTGCTGAAGTATTAGAATTTTACATTAAATTTCTGTTTTAAATGGCCACAATAAAGCATTGATCACCACATGGGACACTTTTTTGAGACACCTTTTTATACATTTAAATATAACTATGTTGTAGAAAATCTCATTGTACAATTATACATTTGGAAAGCTAATGTTGGTAATATGTTTTTGGTAACTTTATTGTATTTAGGCAAAGAAAAAAAAAACCTGGTTCTATGTGCCTGACCGACCTTTTAAAAATTGGTGAAAAAAGGTCACATATAAATGAATACTGACCCAAATAATTTGTTTGCTTGTCAAAATATAGCAGCATTTCTACAGATCCCCTTGATTTGTATGGTAATTTCAAGGGGGAATAGTAAAAAAGAAAAGAAAAAAAGAAAAAAGAGGCTGACTGATCCACCCAACCTTAGGAGATGTCCATTTGCCTGTCAGGGTTTCTTTATTTTTGTCCCTGTTCTACAGGTAAATGGACTTCTAAGGTTGTGTGGATCAGTCAGCCTTTTTAAATGTGACTAAAGGTGTCTTTATTTATATTGGTACAAGTTAAATGGTTAGGTTGCATAAATATAATGCAAAATGTATTCAATATTTTAATTAATGTATCTACAGTTTAATTTTAATCAATTGTAGTTGCCTGTTGCCTGTTAATACAGATGAAAACAACTTTTGTTTTTGTCTTCTTAATTTGTTATGTAATGGTATTTTTACATATAGTTGGAGTAGCAGTGGTGTCACCATGGGCAAATGCTCCACCAGTCACAACATTTGCCTCCATCCCCAGCTTTCCCCTCTACCAGTCATCTCAAGCATTGACTTTGACTTTAATGACATATAACATTAAATTAGCTTACATTCAACTAATTCAGGTATTTTTGCATTAAAAGCCAATATTTTCACTGCCTCCCCAAATTGTTCTATCGCCCCCCCCCCCCCCCCCCCTGAAAATGCCAGCAATATTATGTGAGAGTGTTATGTTTTGGATTTAAGGACAATTCTTAGGGTCTCTCATTTCTTGTTGTAACACATAACATACTTTAAATAGTGTGATATCTTTTAATACTTATAGGTCAATAAATGTGTTGTTTCGAGAGAAATTAGACAAATCAAAGCATGCGCGCTGATGTTGATGTGTGAATAATGGCACGACCTAACAGGGAGAGTGCTACTGTGAGCATATCAACATTTGCACAAGTGCATTGATTTGTCAAACTTTTCGAGAAACAAAACATACGCATGTATTAACCTAATTCATACACGACACTATACTAATCAAAATTTACAATTTGAGCATAATTTGTATTTACTAACGAATAAAAAGGTGTTAACAAGTTTGAAAATCGGCGAACCCGCAATGCCTGTACAATGAATCATAACAAAGCGTGGGGTGCGCGCATTGAACGGCGCACAGGCGGAGTGCATTGGACACTTTCAATGCACTCTGCTTTCTGATTGGTTTGACACTAGTGTATGAAACCCTCGATTAGACTTAAAAAGATCTGCAACCACCAAGTTTATCAAAATATATCAGCCAATTTGTGAGATAGTCTTTTACATAATAATAGGAAAATAATTTAACTGTGGTTTGCCAATGGAAAAGTTTAAAACTGTCAAGCTTTCATCATAATTAGCTCAGACTTCTTCAGGACCAAATAGTTATTTAATTAAAACATAGAGACTGCCACTTCTCTATTTATGATCATCATCTGGACTGCCAGTTGCCCGATGATATGTGAGTAGGTGCCACTTTCCTACTTGCAAAATTTGATGGCTCTGAAAAGAGCTTTTAAAAATTACTTGTCACCATGGACTACAGTGCAAGTGAACAGAATTACTCAAATTTAAACAAATTTATGATATAAAATGTGTTGAATTCACACAATACTGATGTATTTCAAAAATACATCTAATTCAAGGATTGCTGAAGTGATAAGTTTGTAATACATGGTTTGCTTTTTACCAGCAATAGTAGAAATCATTTGTGTGCAAATTTTGACAAAGAGTACCTCATTATAGTCAGGAATTGTTGCCAATTTAAGCAACAAGTATGTGTTTTTAACAGGTGGTTCAAACCTTAGTTAAATTATTTAAATCTACTGCAGGAAAACTTTCTGTGAATGTTCTGCAACACTTGAAGCATCGCAGATAGCCTGGGGAAGTTGGGTCTATAACGTATGTGATGTGGCTGATGAGACATATCTACCATACAGTTGTTCAAATATTGCATGGAGAGATACGTATGAACAAAGGGGGTAATTGGAAGGTTGGTTGGTTCGGTCCTGTCATGACTGACAGCTCGTGACCTTACAGATACTATGCCACAAATAACGATTTTCATCAAAGGAGTAACAATCACGGAGCGGGTGTCCAGTAATCAACTTTATTTGGTCAATCCACCAGGAACGAGGTCTGCCTCTCTTGCGCTTCCCTTCAATCTTCCCTTGCATGATCATCTTCTCTAGGTTATTACCCTTTCGACGTGAGATATGGCCGAAGTAGCTCAGCATTTGGGTGTTGATAGCATGAAGAAGTCGTTTAGACACCCCTTTTTCTGCAATAATACTGGCATTGGTCCTTCTCATTGTCCATACGACACGAAGCATACGCCTCCAACACCACAGCTCGAGAGCATCTAATCTGTTTTTGTCAGCTTTGGTTAGGGTCCACGTTTCACATGCATACATGGCAATTGGAAATACAAGGGCTTGTGGTTTTTGTTGCTTTGGAAGGTAGTATGTGAGCATATATGTTATGTAGCATAATTTGAACTTTTCCCTTTAAAAAAATCCCTAAACAAATTAATTTCTCCAAAAGTAAACTCTTTATTGGCGAGAGAATGTATGTAATATGTTTATTGACTATCCCGTAAAGTGACAGACCCATAGCAATTTCCTACTTGGCTGAAAATATTCAAATGTCCAAAAATTTATGGAATTTTCAAAATATAGAGTATAACATAAGAAATATCCAAATTAATCCGAAAGTTCTCAAAATGGTGGCGTAAAGACTTTTCTTTACTGTGGTCTCAAATAAAAAGTATAGATATTCATTTGGCACAATACAGGCTGTCCCAAAATGATTAGTACCCATCGATGCCAAAAGTTCAATACATTTTTTCATCATCAAAATCAATGAGATCAGATCCGTTGTGTTTCTATCATATTTGTTATACTGTACCCTTTCATCAGAATTTTAGATCCTGAATATCGGACTTATTTTAATGAAGTTACATTCCATTGTGTAAGACATGGTGATTTCACCTTTTTGGCAAAGTGCAAAAAAAAAAAAAAGTGTTTTTAAACAGCTTGTTTGAAAGAAACTAATACAGTCTCTTAATCGCTTGTCTGCTAATATATTTGGTTCCTTTCTATTTTAAACTGCTGTTGTATCATATTGTTGTTCAAACCATTAATACTTCTTCATTTTGATTCAATTTGAAGAGTAAAAATGTATCGTCACGCACGAGCTACCCCAAGCTTTGTTTTTATTATGAGCTAGTTTTGAGGCTAAACTTGAGGGACGTTTAAACGGGTAAAGACGCAGTCATGGGTAATTAGCAGTGGCTTAGACTACTTTTTCATATTGGGGATGTAATTTCCTACAAACTTGGTAAAAATGATATAGTCCCTTAGTGTTTAACCTCACGAAATCCATTCTCCAATGTGAAAATGAAATCTAAGCCACTGGTGATTCACCAAATACCACTTCATTTAGAAGTCCCTAAACACTTGTCAAATAAAACAATGCATGAGGTAACTCAAGTGTGACAAACTTCTTTTAACCAATAAATTGAATTAAGGAGAAGAATTATTAATGATTTGAACACCCATAACTAGTAACAGTTACAACAGAAAGACACACAAGATTATATTGAGTAGACAAGAGATTATGAGAATACACAAGTTTCGTTCAAACAAGCTGTAATAGCACACATATTTGTTAGCACTTCGCCAAAAATGTGAAAGTACCATGTTTTACATAATGAAGTGTATCCTGAGTTTGATAAATCTGATATTCATGATCTAAAATTCTAATGAAATAGTACAGTATGACAAAGATAATGTAAAAAGAACAGAACTTAATCCCATTTAGAAGTCCCTAAACACTTGTCAAATAAAACAATGCATGAGGTAACTCAAGTGTGACAAACTTCTTTTAACCGATAAATTGAATTAAGGAGAAGAATTATTAATGATTTGAACACCCATAACTAATAACAGTTACAACAGAAAGACACACAAGATTATATTGAGTAGACAAGAGATTATGAGAATACACAAGTTTCGTTCAAACAAGCTGTAATAGCACACATATTTGTTAGCACTTTGCCAAAAATGTGAAAGTACCATGTTTTACATAATGAAGTGTATCCTGAGTTTGATAAATCTGATATTCATGATCTAAAATTCTAATGAAATAGTACAGTATGACAAAGATAATGTAAAAAGAACAGAACTTAATCCCATCGATTTTGATGATGACAAAAATTATTTAACTTTGGGCATCGATGGGTACTAATCATTTTGGGACAGCCTGTAGTTGTTTTTCTGCAGTGGTGTAATAGCCGATATAGCTACCTTAAAGGTTTTAAGGATACTGTCCTGTATTTAGATGCCAGCCAAAGTATATGGCAAAATATGTTATCACCTAATGGGGTGTGTATTGAATAACTGTACGGCACTTTCTATCAATACAAGAATACAATAGAGCTGATTGACTTACTCGTCAGTTAATCCTTACTACATAAATACAGTAAATCTAATGAAAAATTATGATGAATACCAGGTCAATTTACCCTTATCACCTAAATACCACCAGGTCATGTGCATGACAACAAATGGATTTCCCTTATATTTGGTATGGTGGAAGGTCGTATGGTATAACATACTGAAATGCATTTTAAAATTTCAAAAAAACCTGTTGCCATGGCAACACCCATGGCAACACCATTTGTATTTTGGGCTTTTGGGGGCTTTTTTGGCTATTTTTCCCATTTCTATGTTAAAAATGCCCAGTTCTTCCAAGCTACTAAATCAAAAGTGTAGAAGATATCAAATAAAGGACTTACGTGTTGCAAGGTATTATCTTTCTTCTTTACTGACAGGTAATGCCAACTCATCAACTTTATTTTGTATCCTCTTTTTGGCTCTGGCAACACTGGTAGTTTTATGAAATTAAAAATATGCATTTTTACCCAAATTTAACATGCAATAAAATAATTTTGCCTTGGCACTCAGATTTTTTTCTTCTTTTGTTGGTTTTTAATATCGTATACATTACCCCTTTCAATTTTGGAGAGATCTGATTGGGCAATTATTTAGGAATAAGACAGTGTTGCCAGAAAGATGTACCATTTTTGTGAAAAAGGGGAAAATATGAATCTAAACGCCACAAATTAAGTATCTTGTATGAGTAATCAGTCTGCATTTAACTATTTTAACAATGAATGACCCATATTTGGATAGAAAATCACAATGTTTATAGTTTAAAGTGTTGCCAAAACCACAGATTTTAAAATTTCAGTATTCCTCGTTTAAAAATAGAAAAGAAAAGGTAGGCCTACTACTTTCTGGCAACCCTGTCTTATCTCTAAATAATTGCCCAAGCAGTTCTTTCCAGAATTGAAAAGGGCAATGTATGCGATATTCTAAACCAACAAGAAAAAAATGATTTTATTGCATGCTAAATTTGGGTAAAAAACGCATATTTTAATTTCATAGAACTTCCAGTGTTGCCAGAGCAAAAAATAGGATACAAAATAATGTTGTAAGAGTTGGCATTACCTGTCAGTAAAGAAGAAAGATAGCACCTTGCAACATGTAAGTCCTTTATTTGATATCTTCTACACTTTTGAGTCAGTAGCTTGGAAGAACTGGGCAAATTTTAACCTAAAAAAATCTTAGAAATGGGGAAAATAACCCAAAATGGGTGTTGCCATGGTGTAGCTGCCACGGTGTAGCCATGGCAACAGAGGTTTTTTGAAAATTTAAAATGCATTTCAGTTTGTTATACCATAAGACCTTCCACCATACCAATAATAAGGGAAATCCATTTTTTGATCATGCACATGACCTGGTGGTATTCAGGTTATATGGGTCTTTGGGTTTTACAAGTTACTGGTCACAATCAGTGTCACTGCCCGAATCGTCTTCACACATCCAATCTTCATCAATAGGTTGTACATTTTTACCTTCCAAAACATCAGTGAAAAGGAGTATTCCAACTTCAAGCTGTTTATTAGCAAACCACACACCCTTGTTTTTCAAACATTGCATGCCTTGATGCGTAAGGGAAGATGAATTGGTCCGAAGAGCATAACGCCACTCACTTTTCTGTAGTAAGAAATGTTAACAGATGTTAATATCAGACATAAAATAGACAGGATGTTTTCTGATGGAATAATTGTTTAACATTTATGCATGGAATTTTCAAAACACAATACCCCCAATATCAGACATAAAATAGACAGGATGTTTTCTGATGGAATAATTGTTTAACATTTATGCATGGAATTTTCAAAACACAATACCCCCCCTCACAAAACCCCACCGCACCACCACCACTGACAATTGTTTGTTTGTCTTCGTCCAACTAGTCGCCTTGTGTGTCACAACTGAAAAATTTGCAACAAAAACCCCCCAAAATATAGGTGCATATAATGTGACTGTATTCTTTCCCTTGCTTTAAATTTGTTTGCCATTCAAAAAAATTAATTTGACTTTGTTAAGACTTTATTAGAGGTCCTATGTTGACCCTCTTACTTCAGGCATTTTTGGGGAAAATGGGTGGTTGGTTTATGGCCGTATATGAGCTTATACCAAGATCAATTTGATGATAACAATTACTTTTCAATATAGTCATTTAGAGTGGTTCACTTGACTATACTACATAATGCGTAATAATAATATACCAATACAAGTTTTAACAAGAACTATCCAGTTTTGCAGACCATGGAAGATCCTTAATTTCAGGCTAGCTGAATAAGGGAGGGTCAAATTGATCCTGGAAGCTGGTTATATGTCTATAATCATACCTACTGACCAACAAAAATTCTAACAGGATTCTTGTCTCACTGATTGAATCATGTTTATAATGCACTCCTACCAAGCACAAACTTTAAACTGGACGTTAAAAGTAATCAAGTTTCCCCATGGAGTGTTGAAAACCAACTGTGAGTGCATGTATAATTGCTAGTTTTGACAAGCACATTGTTTATAATAAATTTCTACACATTTCATGAATCAATTGCTTGCCTGCTGTAACATCACAAAAAATTATATGAGATATATACATGTCTGTTGAGACAAGTCTATCATCATTATCACAATACCAGAGTAAACATTAGTGTGTTTCTATTGAAACTCATTAGTCGGGTAAAAACAGGTTAAGTGTTTAACTATGTTTAAAGAAACGAACATTATCCTGTATCCTACAGATAATTGCGGAGAGATTCTCTCCTGAATTTATCCAGCTCTAGTAAAGATAATACCAGAGACATTATCCGGATAATGCTAGTAGAAACTAACGGCGTTCAGATTCAGTGCGTAAGCACACAACATCGATCGCAAGTCATACGCCGAGTTTGGCCATCACTAATTTGCTTTCTGATACATATTAGCACCCCTCTGAATAAGCGGAGTATTTCTGCATATTATTTTTGTGTCTATTTCAAGCATAGGACCACTCATATGTATAATTTGTGCACTAGTGTATGAAAATGTCAACAAAGTATAAAGCACACTGTGCAGCGCCATTTTTTACCCACGATGCCCTGCGGGGTTGACTTGAGCATACAACTTTTTTTCGCCAGCAAAACATGCATGAGTTGATACGACATGCAACTTCATATCTTCCTCGATAAAATGCGGATTCTCAATAGAAACATGGTGTAATCAACAGTTGCGGGTGTGTGGGGGGGGGGGGGGGGGGTGTGTGTATGTATGGGATGTTTATTTTAGTTTCTTTTTGGAAATGATTAAGTACAGCAAAGTCCTTAAATTCAAAATTTGATTGAAACAAGAGATTAAACAATTCCCGTATGATGACCTTTCTGTAAGACAACATTTGACATACGCACCGACATTTGATCAGCATCTTGTTCATCAGATTGCAATGCTGTGTTTGACTTTAGTTTGTGTAATAGTTGTTGATAGTATACAAGGTAGGATTTCATCTCTTGCTTCAATATGGCTTCCTCTTCGATATTGCGCTTGATGAGCATGTTGAGATCTACCGCTTTCTTCTTCACTTTCCAAGGTATTCGTCCACTTGAAACTGTTAATATAATAAGTAGTAAATTCAAAAATCATATAAACATGTTAACCCAAAACATATATATTCAGATTTTGTGTCATTCATGTAGAGTGAGTTTCAATAAAAAGGAGAAAGGTCCATGCTTGTTTACCCAATTGACAGTAGCGATATTCCTCTATAATTTGTCATTTGAGATAGGTCACCCTTCTTTGGTAGAGGTACAATAATTAATGCTGGTGGTCCATTGGTTGGGTGGTTTAAGGGTAGTGTAGACTTCCATGCAAAATCCATGGACAACATTGACCAAAGCTTCACCGCCATCATGGAGTGCTTCTCATTTGATTGCACAGTCAAGACCTGCAGCTTTGTTGGGCTTCATTTGACTAATTGCTTCCTGGGTCTCTTGATGTGTGGGAGGGTTAATTAGGATTGGTAGATCCTGGGCAGCAGGTGAAGGTAGATTGGATGGAGTTTGACCGCTGCCATTATTTAGCAATGAAACCGAAGTACTTCTTCCATTCGGCAAGCAGGTCTTTGTCATTTTTTTTTTGGGGGGGGGGGGGCGGTAGTACCATCTCTTTTCTTAACCTTGACACTGGACTTTCTGTCTTTCCCAGATAGATCATGGATGATTTTTCAAGTGGAGGAATAGTCGCCCTTTGAGTCAGCCAGTTGAAGATCTTCCATTTTAGCCACCATCACCACATATCATCCCTGTTTTATGGATGTGCTATGTTCATACTCATACAAGAATAATCTCTGGAAACACACAGAACAGCCGTGGTATACATTTTGATGATTAATAACTATTACCTTGTTGCCAGGGAAATGAATCATCAAGGACCTGTTCAATGTTGATGTCATTATCAGTTGTCCCATCTAAATGCCTTATGTCATTATATTTGATCAGCAACCGCGTTATGATCTTCTTCTCTTCCTCGTTCTTCCTCCTCAGCATTGTTCTGGTTTTGGATGAATCTGTAAAATGCATTACATTAATAATATATTAAGGTCTAGTGTAATTGGCACTTGTGTATTGATTATCATTTTGGAGACATTAAATAGCTTGCCACAATTGCGCAACAAAATATACCAGCCAAAGTTGCTATAATACTTGGGGTTTTACATGCAGCTTTAGGGTCAATCCACATCACCTCAACTTTGGGGATGATGAAAATGATAAATGTTTATTCCAGTGTTTACATCATAACTTCGACGTGGGGGAAATTTGTTCATCTATCAAAGAGGAACACCACCCAGTAATATTATGCCTATGACAACAATATGTGCCACTGTTACTCCCATTGACATTTTGTTAAATAACTGACTCGTTAAATTACCAACTCATGAGTAAGGAATGACCTGACCAGAATTGTGTGACTTATATTTGCAGTAATGTATTTCAGACCATGAACATACATCTTGTAGGTAAGAATGAGCAGGTGATTCATGTTACACATAAAGTGTGATGGTTGCTCTTGACATGAAACACAGTGGGCCATGAATGAGATACCAGAAGAAGAACAAATGTAAATGTAAATATAATGTACAAGTGTACAAGCCCTCCATCAGGGGCATTTCCACCCCTATATAGATACTCTATTTTTGGTGTAATATCAGTATCAACAAATTATGTTCAGAATTTGAAGCCCACATATATGACTAATAGAGCATGTGTGGTACAGTTGAAGAGTGCAGGACTCATGATCATAAGGTTGGGAGTTCTAGCCCTAACATATGGTCAAAGTGTTACATCCTTGTGCAAGGAACTTAATATACATTGCCTACTATGGGCAAGAATAATTATTCATCGTATGTGTGTTTGTATGTCGCAACTTGGCACTAATTTAGCTGCTGACTTAACAAAGCCTTGTTAATCAAAGTATAATAATTTATGAATTTGTAAAATTGTGCCAACTCGGCAGGCTGGCTGCGATGGACGACAATATACCATTTGTTTATTTATTTGATTAAATAATAGGTAGACACACTACCCACATGTAACCAATGTATATATTGAGAGATAATGGGCCTCTTAGGGTGGAAAAAAATGTTAAAATCATGCATATTAAATGTTAAATGGGTGTTAAAAATATTTATTATCTAAACTTGTATATATCGCAATACAAAATTACCTGCATATTTGGATATATCCAATTTTCTTGCCCTGATGTACTGGCAGCTGATTTCTATTTGGTCTTGAAGGACCGACAGCTGGTTAGCGATTGCCGCCTCTCTTCCCTTGCTGTACATTCCTTCTTCATCGGTCATAGGGTATTTTTTGGTAAGGGATTTAAATAAAGCCTGCACCTCTGTCTTACGTGTCAGAACTCCTTCTGACAACTTACTGGCTTCATTATAAAAGTCAGTGTTGCCAGTCAGAGTGCTGACACCTTGGCTGGTAGAGCCTGCATAAGCAGCCAGGTGCACAGCTTCAAAAATTTGCTGCTGCAAGCGGAAAAACCTTTCCAACTCCACATCAGCAGCATGTGGCATACTGTCTGCTTGTGATGCTGTTGAAAGAATATTATTTAACAGTATTATTAACGATCTTTGATTAAGGTTTATGTATCTCTAATGTGCCAAGTGTGATAATCAATACAGCGCCTTTAGTGTTTAGAAAACATAATAGATAATGGTAGTATATATATATATATATGAACATATCCACTGAATTGGACATCAGTTTTTCAATATGACATTGGATGTATAAAATGCAAACTCTCAGGGAGAATTAGAAGTCTATTTGTGCAAGGGTTGGTGTTTGTACCAGCATCCATGTCTTTCAGTGCATATAAATAAGTAATTTAGTAGGAAAATTTTTATCATCACTAATATATTCTGTATTCCATAGTGTGGAATGGTGGATACCATTTTCAAGAGAAATGTTTACATCAGTTAGCTGGTTGAACTTTTGCTTTATTTAGTTTAAAAGCTTAAAGGACATTATTCAAGGTGGGCAAAGTTGCTCTTAATTAGTTAATTATACATAAATCAAATTTTCTGAGGCACGTTTGTATTTTGGAAGCGTCATATTAAAAAAAAAAAAAAAAAACACTGATCAGTTCATCTCATCTACAATTGGTGCTCCATTGTAGAGGAGGTATTTTCTATGAAATCTATGACGTATACGTAGCTGAGCAAGCAGTTAACATCATGAAATTGTTAATACAATTTCTTACTTTGAATTTCTTACTTTGAATGATCGGATTATGATTCCATGAAATGATGAAATGGAAAGTTGAGCCCTGATTCTTCACTTGATGTAAGTGTGTGATCAACATGAAATAATAACCAAGCCGTACCATTGTAAAATTACACACGGACTTATTTATTATTTCAGGCATGAACACACGATAGAATACATGCAGAGCTGTTAAATTCCCCATCGATGCCTGTGTAACTGCTTCATACTTTTTCGCAATAACATCCCATCTTGATCTTCTATCATCAAAAGCTATCGTTTCAGGATGTTACCACCAAAAAAGTTCACAAATCCATCTAAACTGCAGCATGTTATAGGTCGAAACAGCTGCTTAAGGCGAGTCTGCGACACTGATGACGATGTTTCTAAAAGTTGTTCCAATACTTTATATTTAGTTTCCATCCTTTCATTTGAAACTGTTGTCTTAACCCCCCCCCCCCCCCCAAAAAATATGAATGGAATATATTGTAACCAACTAGTTTCCCTTTCAATGTTAAATTGAAAGTTTAGCAACAAAATATGCGAGTTGAAATTAGAGATCACATACTTTCTCTAGCAATAAAACGCTGTTTACTAGTAAAGTATATGGGCGTGTGTGGGCCCACAAAGCTGAGCTCAGCTTGACTGATGGCATCATTTTGCAATATCGCAGATATATCTCCCAAGAGCACTTGCGAAATTAATTCTGCTAGCGTCTAAAGGGGGGAGTTATAAATTGCTTCTTATTTCATTTCTCGATTGATCATAAAACTGAAACATGGTTGATAATAATATGTGAATTGATAACCCCCTTCATATAACTCTTTCCATTATAATCGTTCTCCTTTAAAGATCCACCGAAGTGTATTATACAGGTATTATACACTCGTCCAAAGAAGTTCCTTGCCACTTAGTAAAGTCCAAATATTTCAAATTAATATCTAATAGAATATATATAATTGTATATCAAAATAAGCAGACAGTAATCCTCTAACAGCTTAACATGGAATTTAGACATGATCATTCATGCATGGCAGATCCCATTCACTTGACAATGGCAAGGTCTGTGGAAGAAGATTGCAAAAAATTGGATAATCCCTCCATTCAAATGTTAATGTGAATGATTGAACACAATATGAATCTTACCATTGCTTATGAATGTGCTCAGCCATGCATGGATGCGTACATCTTAATTTCATACAGACAGACATGATACAGAATTATTGTCTGCTTATTTTGACATGCAATTGTTTAATTTATATTAAATATTTATGTGAAATATTTGAACTTCAATATTTGAACTTCAATGAGTGATAAGGAACTTCTTTGGACGAGTGTATATCAAAATAAAGACAAAATCACAAGGATTTCGAAAATAAACATTTTATGAACGATCCATTAAAGGGAAAGAAGAAATTAACAACAACAAAAAATGCGCCCAAAATCTGTGTTAAAAACAATCTTCATATTTTGAAAAACCTGCTGTACCAGGCAACACAAGAGAAATCATTAGCAAACAATGCACTAGTGTAAAACTGTGACTATTATCACATTCAATGAATGAATAGATTGAGGTCATGATACTGTTTGTAAGGAAACCTATACACATGTTATTTCTATTTTGTGGCCATATTTTTAGATCGTGGTGCATTGTTTGCTGACTACGAATTCTCCTCTTAGACAACACAGGAACTGTGACGTCAGTCCGGAAATCCGACCGTATTGACACTTCAGTTCCTCCCGCTGTGATGTCACCAGGGAAGTCACCCAATCCACTTCATGGTTCATTGCGTTTCTGGCGAAGGGCTTGGATTTGGTATACGGCCGAACATATTTTATCTTTTTTAAATATATTTATTCACATTTTATAAAAAATAACATGTGAAATGTTCCAACTAATATATTGTATAACTTTTGAAAATAAGTTTTATGAGCACTTCACTGGACCTTTAAATAACTTACTCTTTGCACACTCTTGTATCTCTGACTCCCACTTCTCAAGCCTGCTCTTTTGATCACCACCAGGAACAGTATCATTGAGTAGTTTCTTCAACTGGTCTCTTGTTTCTGTGAGAGTGACTCTTGTCTGATACAAAATGTACGCAATAATACAATAGATTTATTGATAGAAAATCCCATGTTAGACCACATAATGCATCTTCTCCGCTATATGGTTTTCATGTTTAATCAGATGGATTTTCTAAAAATATCAAACATTTTGACAATCCATGGAAGGACTGCATATAGAGCACATTCTTCCACTAATATACAGAAAATAAGAATCACCGAAATTGAACCTTGCTATTAAGCGTTACATCTATTTTAATATGTGAACCCATTTTGGGAGCTGTCCAAGAATCACTAAATTATTTGTATTAGTGAGGAGCAAATACAGGGTTAGGGCATCTCCAAAAAAAGTGTCCTATGCGCCAACAGATTTTGTTCTCCATTTTAAAGCTTTGGTTATCAAATTATGGCAAATGTACCCAGGCATGTCAAATTCAAAATTACTATACTTATAAACATATACAACACTTTATACATACTATTGATTTTTGTTGAGTAGTGTATAATTTCAGACAGTGTACACATTCAGCGTGGGTATGAAGTGGCGTAGCTATGTTTTTCTTATTGGTGGGGTGAAAATTAAAAGTTAACCCACAATACTTTACCGACTAAAAAGGGTAAGTTTACTTAATTACACCATATTTCCCATGATTGAGGTATATTTTGGCTTTAAACGTGCTTTAAAACACTGAAAATCTATTTTGTGGTCACATGCGTGTGAAGCATGAGAAAAATGGCCATATTTGTACTTTTGTATGATTTTCCTTGACAAATCGGACCCAACAGTGGCAATCTCAACCACACGACTCAAATGTTGGTTAGCGATCAGATTTAGGGTTTCCGAGCGCACGTTGCATTGTGGAAAATTTATGAGTTGCTGTGGGCATTGCCCTATTTCCGGTTTTGTGCTACGTATGGGAAAAAGGAAAATGCATTGAAATCAACTAATCGGGACTGAAAATCTCCCACATTTCAACGCGCATGTGGAAAGCCTGCGTTATTACGACCAATCAATTGTCTCATTTTCATCTATTTACCGTATAACTCATAATTTTGTACGATACATTTTTTACAGTCTGTTAATTTTGAAGAATCATTTTTTTAATTTGAAATGCACGACTTGAAAGATACACAAAGAAAAATAATATTCCCAAGGCTTCATATTTTGAGTTAGGTACTTGAATTAAAAAAGTGTTAAATACAAGTTTGGCCCTATTTTTAAGCATATTTTTGATAAAGCAACCATATAAATTGAAACCATTATGGACATATGACCGCTGATCACTATACTTGATTATGTTGAACATTTCACAAGGACATTGCTATATCGGTATTTGCTTTAATAATATAATAATAATAAATGTAATTCCAAAAATGTATATATTTAGCAAAATGGAATCTAATCTAAATCTATACGCTTTCATATTCGTTATATTTTTATCGAAATTAGACAAAACCAAATGAGAAGGTGATTGTAGACGCATATGCCAACACTTTGGGTATCACCATCAAATCAAGACATACATAAATAAATTAGGCTTACTAAAAGTGCTAGCTTACCACTTCATAACGCTTTGCAAGCTGTTTGGACATTCCTTCAATTTTTCTGGAATTCCAGAAAAGAACATGGGCTGTCAATGTATCCTCTCTGTCTGAGACAATGTAAAGTATAATATTTGAATAAGAATACAAGAAAATAATACAATGTTTTGGGTGAAATACTAAATCCGTAACTGTAATAACTGCTACAAGTTGTGATTGAGGACTTTATTTTAAATACGATCACTTTTATTTTCACTCCCACCCAACATTGGTTCAGCAAAAGAAGTATAACACTTGTTATTAGGTATGAAAACATTCGCAATTGACCGGACTGTAAGAATAAAGAACACATGGAATAGTCTCCACAATAAGGAGCTTGTTCCTAAAAATATTTCCATTGCTGCAGGGAATCCTTCAATAATTTCAGGGAAATCAAGATGGCTGAGAAAACATAGTATTTCCTAGCATAGATGTCATGTGTGGTACGTATGTGGTGGAATTATGCAACACACAAAGACATCTCACCGAAAAGTACTAAATGTAAAGATATTAAAGTGCCAAGAGTTGACTGGGTGTGCAATGTGGTATACAGGGTAATATAAACGAGAATGCTTGATGACAATAGGATGGGCATTTACATCATAAACAAAGACTATGCACAGAACAGCATCACTTACTGGCTTTCCCCATATTTTTTGTTGTTGATCCACATCGAGATAAATGGCTAAAAAAAAGCTCCATGTCTTCTCCAGCTCCACCCCCAGCACCTTGTTGGTTTCTACCTCCCCACAGAACCTTCATTATAAGTAAATTTGGAATAACTAGATTTAATATCTTAAATAAAACTTTATCAACATTTCGTTTGATTTAAATTGCTGGATATTTCATTTTTGCAATTCATCTAACATCTAATCAATTCAAACATTATAATTTATATATTCTATTAAACAAAGCCTAGTTCAGTCACATTGCGAAATATTTAACAAACACCATATTCAGCCAACAAATTATAACTCATATTTCATATTGAAGTTGCTTTGTGGGTAATCACGGTAATGGACTATGATATGAAACAGAGCAAGTTCTGGAATAAACAGGCATTAACCTCTCGCAAAGGCATGCATATTAAAAACAGACCCTGGTGCTAATAAGACCACACATTGTCTTTCTCTTAACATTTAAAAAAACAAATAGACACTGCATCATAATGTTACATACATCAACTTCATTAATTGAGACTGGTATCTTAAAGCCAATCCACAGGATGACAATACCACATGGATTATGATTCAAAGATGCCAATCAATGAAACCGGGGAAAACCTGAAAAGGCACATGAATTTTGGATATGAAATTGTAAATTGATGAACGAAAATAAATCTGTGGAATCATGAGTAGGAAAAAACCTTAATGCAAGAAAATAATAATAAAAGGCATCTCAATTGATTAAGACAGCTCAAGCCTGATCAGAAAATATGGGGTAAGTGGGACAGTGGGGTAAGTGGGACACTGGCAATATTTTGGCCTCAATCAAGAACAAAATCTGGCAACATACCACGGAGTGTCCCATTTACCCTAACGCCATACGTTTTGCCTTCATTTCATGCCAAAACTGGGTTTACCATGCATTGGCGGATCAGAAAATGGTGATGATTGAAACCAACCATTACGTGTTCATTGAATAATACTAATTTAAGGGCACCAGTTGCTAAATCTTTGATTTGTTTTCTGAGAGCAACATAAAAGATTAAAAATATGTTTGTTATCTACGATAAAATACATGTAACTAATGAAAGTAAATCGCAAAAATGTAATGAAATAAAATTGCAAATTGATATGTAAATGAGCTAATTAATAACTTAGGTCCCACTAATCCAACTGGATTTCGTTTGGGGTAAGTGGACACGCTTGACTGATTTTGGGTTTTTTTAAACAAATTTGTAACATTTTAAACATAAATTATGTTGTTAATAGGTTTAAATATCAAATTATATACTACAAACAACTATTTCATGGCAAACAGGTAGAACTCCTATTCCAAGCATCCCACACACTGTCCCAGTTACCCCCCGGTTGGGTATAAATTGGGGAAAGTGGGACACTTCCAATTAACACATTTTTAAATTAATATGGGTACGGTATTTGATCACGACACAGTTTAAAAGCTTCATCATGAGCCATAGATTAAATCAAAACCCAAGCGTTCTCTGAATTTTATATACTATCTTTGTTTTGAGCTGATTAAAGCTTAAGTGTCCTACTTACCCCATTTTACCCCTACAATGGTTTTTTTCTTCTTTCATAAAAAAGTTAAATTATAGGTCTTTGTAGCCCTTTAACCCTAACCCTACCATATACTACAATATACCACGACTGGGCACGTTGGTACCACCCGGCGTGGACGTTTTTCTATGAAAAAATGGACCCACCCCATATAGTTTGCGCAATACACAGCACAAACTGTGCTTGGAAGCCGTGGTGTAGTGGGGAATTGGTAGCTCCACGTGCTGGAGGTCCCTTGGATCAAATCCTGGTGGGGTCGGGGGATATTTTGGTCGATTTTCCATGTTGAAAAAAAAAATTGAAAAAAGTGGGGGGGGGGGGGGGGGGGGGTAGAGTTAGGTTTAATAATTTAAGTGATGGCTTTGTAAAAAAGTGCCCATTCTTATGAACTCAATATTGAATTTATCACAGGTAATTATACCCACACATATCCATCTTTTTCATCACAATTTAAACACACAGTTGGCGAAATAGGTAGTTGATAGAAAACCCTTTAAATATTTGAATTGAATGTCTAAAGATTATTTCTGATTTTTGCAGATAAATCATTCCAAAGGGGCCAACATCAAGCAGTGAAATAAGTAGGCATAGTGTGCCAATTTACCTCAAGAAATTCACAAATTGCACCTGTAAAATAAAAAAAGAACTCAAACCTCAGCACCCAGATTAATTAATCACTCTTCCTTACAAACATGATCACATACATCTCATTCTTCGGGAACTCCATTGGCTTTCTATCAAATATCGTATTGTGTAACACATTTTCCCTTTAACTTAAAAATGTTTTCATGGTACTGCAGACATCTATCTTCAAGATCTTAGTCAGCAATATACATGTACACCGTCACAAACTCTTTTTTCTCGGTTCATTTGCGTCTATCTGCTTTTCAATATGCACTCAATATAGACAATACTCCCTCCTTCTGAGTCTATACTCGATATACTACTGGACTATAATACTACTGGACTTATGTGTTATACAAATATGGTTATTATTATTTTGTTTTGTTATTACTATAATAATCATTATTATTATGTTATCATTATATATATACAAATATTTACCTGGCAATCCCACGAATGAGCCTTTGCATGCATGACAGAAAGGGCTGGCTTCATGCGAGTCACAGCATCTAAAAATGATGGGTCCAGTTTGGTGATGCCCTCCTGAACAGCCCATGGCCAATACTTGCATATGATGTCCTGCCATATGTATTCCACACCATTAGGAAGCATGTACTTTGTTTGAATATAATGCATGTAGCCATATTTCTCCCCTGAGAACATGTTTACAGCTTTTTGGGCCAAAGTGTGACGGCAGCCTGCAACACTCAGTCCTGTTTCGTCCAATTTTGCTTGGGGAACACTGTTTTCACGAGCTGCCTTCCAGTGGGTTTGCCCACACATACTGTCTTCTGTTTTCTAAAAACATAATTGAATGAAGATAAAAATTGTATAGATATTGATAATTTCAAATTAAATTCTTTAACGCACCAGTTTTATTATTATGTTTTTTCATGTGGTGTTAATTTCCTTACTTTTTTATTTACACAGTGTTTGTTTTGTCTCATGGTTTCATGGGAAATGCTTAAAAGTGTGTGTTTATAAAGAGGGAATATTAAACACAAAAGTTTATAAGTGTTTGGTTTAAAACATCCAATTTGCATACTTTTTGGCGCTGAAAACATGCAGGGTGTTGACTCTTCCAGACCATACAAACAAGTTTCCAGGTCAGATAAGATTTGTTCCCATTTTTTCAATTAAAAAAAATGCGTAAGAATCAAGCGTCTCAGAGAAATGCGCGTACTACTGGACACAAACTTGTTTTTTTTGTTTGGCCGTACACCATTGAAGATTTAAGACTTAAGTTTATTTAAATTATAAAGATTTAACTTACATGCTTCTGTTTCTTCTCTCTATAGCTATATACTTTTGTCATGTGGTTGGCGACATCTGCATCATCATCAATAAATGTATTCTTAAAATAAGGCTGTTGAACTCCACTGCAGAGTATAAATTGCAATTTCTAAGGATTGAACATTGTGATTAATTATGTCTTAAAGCTTTTAAATATGACAATTGCAACTTTTTTATATTCAGATATTTCAGTAAGTATGGTAATAATGGCCCAAAAACAGAATATCTTAAAATTGGTATTGTGGCTTACTCAAACCTTTAAAAAGAAATCAAAACAATCTTGTATTCTAGATGTTCTTAGCTTTCAATGATATATAATCGTCCACTAGAATCATATTCAACTTTAAAGCTTACAATCTTCTCTACAATTAACAATTGATGGTTTTAGTATAACTTAAACTCTAAATTGAAAGAAATAATCAGAGGTAAGAGTTGCGCCAAGCTCAAATTAATACAAGCTGGAAGGGTTCCATAAGGACATTTATGATAATAGAGTTTACTGGACTCCCCATGGCAGCACTAACTAAGCATTTACTATGACAATGGGAAAGGACAGTCGCAATTGAGATGAAATATCAAGAAGTGAGTATAAATCTTTGTTTTTTGTTAAGCAATTCAAGCATTTAAATTATTATCCATGTCTTTATCAATTTACAAATAACATAGTATCGATTGATATCAAAATATAAACAATTCAATCATATCACTACCCAAAGCGACATGTATCTCATCAACTCCCCTACAACATCATTGTTCCAAGGTTGCATAGATGATAGATCCCTTCCCCCTCTTCCCGTCATTGTCCCACTTAACTACCATCCATAATACAGGTATACCGTATAGTCTAAGAACAATTCCTTTCTCTAAATAATAATTTATTATATTGTGATTTATGAGACAGATGTATATTTATCTAACTGAATTCTACAGAAATCAACTTTTGATCATGGAACAAACTATTAATCAAGACAAAAAAATGTAATATTTAAATTAACTTACCATGGAACTTTCCTGTATCGATATACCTTCCTATTACCATCACCATGGCTTGAATGCTGGTTGATAGTACATGGAGGGCAATGCATAGCATTAAATCCTTGGCAAAGCTCTAACTCTCTCTGGCAGAACCTATACTCTGAAAGAGCACGTGACAAAGTTAACCTTTGCACTGGGGCATCCTGTTAAAAATAATATATTCAACATTGATACCACCAAATACCATAGGACAGGAAATACAATAATATTCAATGTATGAAAACATTGATACTAGATTGAAACAGACAACCACACTTACATGGTATTTTGAGATTGTAGAGCAACCCATGTTACGACCATAACCTGAATGTTTTTTGGGGTGATGCCCCACCCTAAGATTTTTCAAGGAGGGTGAATAGGACCTCCCTTAATAAATTACATGTGACATGTTTTAAACATCATTGGGAACATCTTGGTGTAAAAATTGCCTATGTTTTCACGCTCCGTGCATATTTAATTTCAAATTTTCTATTTATGCTTAAATATGCTTAATTAAGCTTGGTTAAGCTATATTTGTCTCATAAGATGGTTTAAGAAATGTTTTCCAAAACCATTTGACTTTTTGTTTGTTTTTTGTATATAATAAAGAGCAAATGTGAACAATAGCCCAACAGACATTAACAACGTTAATGAACTGAGTGATTACAAATCAAACAGGTAACTCTCAACAGAGAGCTCTGATGGGCCAATCAATTGGTTCACTGCAACTTTGAAAATAATCAAAAATACAAGTAAACACAAATGGGCTAGTAAAAAAAAAACAATGAAAGTGGCGTGACTTCAAAAACTAAAAAAAATGTGCGCACTTAGCGAAGAGTTTTTTTTGGCTAATTTTTCCCCACTCATGTTTGTGAAAGGGTTCCTGATGATTCCATTGCATAATTTGGGGGCAAATTGCTGTATCTCCGCCCAAATCACGTCTTTCAATTCAATAGGTACCAATGGAGATGGCACTCCAGTGTTGTTTCATTTTAGTTGGCCAGTTTCATTGTATCACTATGAAGCAACTATGTAACTCTCTGGTAACTGGACAAAGTATCCTTTTGAGCGTTGGTTCTTGCCCTATGTGGATCCATGAACCAGTTGACATTGTGGTAATCATGCAGATTAAATGTACATAATACTTTACTGGCAAATGAAGCCTCCTTGCAAACATAAACATGTTCATATGTATACTGGACATCATATACAACTACGCTAATCAGTCCTATGTTGTCTTTTGGGATGACCAATTATAGATACTAGTATGCAATCCTTTTCCAACACCGCCTTGACCAGTCACATCATCCTGGGTGTATTAAACTGATTTGGGTTCTAAGTTATCAACTGACCTCATGCATAAGTGATCAACACTCAAAATTAATTATAATAAGTTGTGGTTACTAACAGTGGTTGCTCTACAATCATAAATACATGCAATTCAATATCCAATAAACTCATCCCTAATTTTACCACTTTCGTTTTGTGGGTATTCCGTATATTTGTACAAAAAGTTGGGCAAAACAGATTTATTATTAATTTCAACATTGAACAAAACATTTTCTCTGCATTTAGTACCAAAAATATAGGTTTGATTACTACTTTCATGCGAAATTTCTAAAAAAACACTTGTACATCAACCCAACTTTCTTTTAGGCAAAACGAGGCAGAAAGGCCGGCTAGTCTGCCAGGAATTGTTACGGTGGCTTTTTTTAATGCCTTAAAATACGACTGCTCCCGTAAATCACAGAATTTCGAACGTTCTTGAAACTCAATAATCACGGTAAATCACAGTATTCAAAAACTGCCCAGGGTTTACACCTTAAAAAAAAAATCATGGGAAATCCTGAACCTTACCTAAATGCGACCCTTCTCAACTTTGGATATGGTGTTTACATGTATTTAACTGATTAGTTTATCCATTGACAGTTAACTGTCAATGGTTTATCATAAATATTTGGAGAGATTCATTGCAAGGGAAGATCACATAAGTTCTTTTAGAATATTTATTTTTGATTGTATTCATCATAATTTCTTTTTTGTGTTGCTGTTGCTATGTGATGTCTTACACTTACAGATCTCGATATAAGGCATTATATACATGTGGTTAAATTATAAATAATAATATTATCATTATTATATCTTTCTTACCTCCATGGACAAAGCCTGCAAAACCTTTGCAAAGGCTGAAATTGATGAGCCTGGCATATGCTTGGACAATTGGTCTATCCATTTTAGTAATTCCTGGCTATATATGGTGGTGATGACTTTGGGGTTGCCTGGCCAAAAGTTGCAAGCAATAATGTTCCTGACTTCTGGAACAGTATAGTCACAATTGTTGCAAAGTACCTTTCGCTTCTTTAAATTGAGTCTCCCTAGAGAAGAAAGTAAAAGAAAGCAATGAAATATTTAATGACATTTAGAATCAATTTGGTTAAATCTAACTTAGTAACTTTTTTGACACATAACACAAAGACTTAATTTTTTTTTTGATTTACTAGGGTCATTCAATGAGTTCGACCACATACATCATAACTTTGCTTACTATTATCTATGCCGGTCTTTCGAAATATTCCACAATTGTTGCTGGGTCTGCTACTATTTACTATCTGATTGACTATTCTTCAAGTCAAGATCTCCTGCAAACTCCACCCCCCCCCCCCCCCATCCCCCCCATGTCGGAAAAAAACTTACGGCGAAAGAGCATTTTCCATCGCTCCGAAACTCTGTTATACTATACACCAGCTTTCAGGAAAATATGTATAGTGTACCTAAACCAATACATTGACATTTTCAGTCTCAAGAATGTTTACACATAAAAACACTTGAACAAAATGAAAACAGTGGCTACCTACTCAATGTAATGTAACATTGCTGATACCGACCAAACTCTTCATAATCAATACTTTCGAAATATTTGCAAAACAGATGTATTTCGACAGTGAAATAAAAATATGCATATTTTAAATTTGAATCACATACCTTGCATTGTAACCACAATGTAAGATGAACTACTGTCTATCGTTATAAAACTGCATGAAGAACATTCTAAGCATCTGTCTGGAAATATCGTTGGAAAAAACTGATCTGTAAATGAAGAAAGAAAAGAAAAACATAAAACATATACAATTTACACAAGGCTATCTGAATCAGGCTATTCCTGCAATCAGTTACATGAACCATGAAACTCAAGTAGTAATAATAATAATAATATAATAATAATAACCAAGGTCTCAGGGCGCTTTACAAAGTTAAAAATACCTAGAGATTGAGAAATTACTATCATGGGGCCATGGGCAAAATGTGTAACAGGCTGACAGAGCAAACCAGCTGATTGTATTTTTCTCCAATGGCTGTTTTAGGGGGAGGTCATGTAACTTTCATATTGGTGAAATAGGGGGGTTATGTAACTTTTTATTCTTGAACAGGGGGTTGTATAAATTTGTTCAAACTATAAAGATGGTGGTGATTGGAGTGATTTTAGAGGCTATTTTGGAGTGTAAATGATTTTTTTTCTTCTCCGCTTCGCGCATATTTTCTTAAAACCTATCGACTTCAAAAACTTTTACTATGAGACGACTTCTGGACAGCAAATCGACGATATGGTGGAAAAACATGATCTATATAATCATCAACGGTCGAGACATTAGAGCCACAAGGTGTATAATGTTACAAAATCCAATTTCATGATTTAAAAATGTGATTTATTGCATGCTTTTCACCTCATCTCTGCTTTGCACCAATGCTCACAAAAATAGAACGTTTCACTGGATTATACGTTTCTGCTCAGAATGTTCTAACTTGTTTGGGTTATAAAGACTCACAAAACAACCCAAAATGTATAAATATGAAGAAAAAAATCCAACTCGCTACGATCGCCATTACTAATTTCACACAATGAAAAGAAGGGGCATCATAAATTATTGTCGTTCAGATAGGGCACAAACAAAATTTGCCCACATATCCATGAACAAAATTCCAAAGGTAAAGATAGCCCTTAAGTATGTGACAAGTTGATTTTTTGGGGGGGAGGGGGGGGGGTGTAAAAAGCTACTGGTTAGCAGGGGGGTCATGTAATTTTCAGTTTCAGCTGTATGGGAGTTAGGTAATTTTAACATACGAGTCTCGAATTTGTCCCAAATCCCCCTCCACCACCATAAATAATGAACGGTCCCTAATTGGAATTGTCCTACAAAAATAATCATAACTGTCATATAAATGGTAAACAAATGTTTAGGTTATAACCAAAGAGTATTAACAAGTAAATTTGTAGATGGAAATAAATATCAATTGGGCCACACAAAATCATCTTATACAATATGAAGGGGCGAACATTTGGCAGATGGAATGGACCTACACAGCTCATGATTCAAAGAATAAGAATACAATTTTTGTTTTTATTTTTAAATTGTGTAATACAAAAATGGGTAGGTAAATGCTAAACTCATTGCAAATTTGAGCAAACAAATTCATCTTACCAAATTCCTGGAGACAGTAACCTCCTTTTTCTCCTTCAATGGGTTTAATTGTAAAACCAGAGGGAATCCGCTCCCAAAACCCATGAAGCCACATCTGGCGCACATGGAACGGTTGATCTTCATGGTTCTTCATGTCACAGCCTGAGCACATGAATGTATGCTGTAAAGAATGGTCACAGTCCAAGCAATATACAGATGCAATCTCCATGCATCCCTGGCACAGCCTGTCATCTGCTGGTATAGCCCCAACCTCTATGGTGTA